>JAJIBD010009843.1:0-75646 GCA_021461705.1 Cryptotis parvus
ATGTCATAGGAAATCTCAGTGATTGTGCAAACACTGTAAGGTTAATCATTCTAAAGAATGGAAACAACACAGCTTGTTATTTATTCTTTCATTGTGTTATTAGATAGCAATAAAAAAATCAAATAGAATTTCCTAAGACAATGTATAATGAAAAACATATATGACTTATAATCACATTTAAGATACCTTACAAAGATTAGGAATAATATCTCAAAACAGGTGCTAATTTAGCATAAATTAATGAATTATTCAAGTTAGAAGTGTCCATTATTTGGAGGAAATTGATCTTTGTACACAGGGTACATACACCAAAAAGTATCGCTATATTTCACACTCGTCTATTTATATTTTATATTAATCTTTAAAACTGATTAAAATATAAAATGTAATCTCAAAATGGATGATTTTGCCATGATTAATCAATAAGAAATAAAAATTAATAGATGAGAAAATTATAATATCACTGTCACTGTATCACTGTATCACTGTCTTCCCGTTCATCATAGATTTGCTCGAGCGGGCCACAGTAACTTCTCCATATGTACTGTCTCATGCTAGTAGAGCCCAAGGCATCTGCTTGCTCCAGGAACATAAAGAGCCTCAATCCATTCCGGAATGAGGTCTATAATTGTTACTGGTATTTGGCATATATATCAAATACAACACTGGTAGCTTTCCAGGCTCTGCCGTGCAGGTAGCATACTCTTGTAGGCATCTCTAAGTCCAGCATTTATTGATGATAGGCTGATAGGCTGGTCTGCTGGGTGGAGGTCTGACCAGAGAGAAGTCGGATATGGAAAATGGAGGCCCTCATGGAGTGGGGGTCGTCTGGCTTGTTGTGAGGCTCTGCTGGGGTGGTGGGCCAGGGCTAGAACCCACCATTCCTCCTGGGCGCCTCGTGAGCGGCTGGTTCCAAGGACAGCCAGTAGCAGCTCTGTCCCATGTCTGCGAGTCTCTGGACCTGCATACCTGAGCCGGATTTAAGAAAGACTGCTGCAGGGGTGGAACTCGATGAGCTGGGCTCTGATAGGCTGGTCTGCTGGGTGGAGGTCTGATGAGAAAGAAGTCCAGATGTGGAAAATGGAGGCCCGCATGGAGTGGGGGGTCGTCTGGCTTGTTGCGAGGCTCTGCTGGGGTGGTGGGCCAGGGCTAGAACCTACCATCCCTCCCGGGCACCTCGTGGCGGCTGGTCACAGGGAGAGCCAGTAGCAGCTCTGCCCCATGTCTGCGAGTCTCGAGAAAATTATAATATAGACAGGGAAATAAAAGATCTACAACATAAGCCAAGCCCTCACACCAACTTTGGTATAATCTGGCTTCTTTTAATATCTCCAAAGCACTTCCAGGAGTGATCCCAGACCACAGAGTCAGGAGTAAGTACTGAGTATAGTTGAGCATATCACTATCACTATCACTATCTTCCCGTTCATCATCGATTTGCTCAAGTGGGCACCAGTAATATCTCCATATGTCCTGTCTCATGCTAGCAGAGCCCAATGGCATCTGCTTGATCCAGGAACATAAAGAGTCTCAGACAATTATATTAGGTCATGGGAATGACCTAATATAATTGATACTGGTATTTGGAATATCAAATACAACACGGGCAGCTTGCCAGGCTTGCCATGTGGGTGGCATACTCTTGTAGTCACCTATAAATACAGCATTTATTAATGAACTGCACGGCCTCTTGCGTAAGCGAGCTGAGCTATGATAGGGTCATCATATACCAAAAATAATCTTAAAACAATCTCACAAAAAAATAACAAATTTCTCTGTATGAATACCATTATAAACATTTTGATAGAGACATATTGCATAGATAAATGAATAAATAAATAAATAAATAAATAAATAAATAAATAAAGATGTTTTGTCCTTGCTAATGAAGTGTAAAGTAATTGTATTATGTCTGTGAACCTATATCAATGATCCAAAATGATCCAATGATTTTTCTTTTCTTTCTTTTCTTTTAATTGATTTGATTAATTTTCTTTCATTTAAAAATCAAATTAAATTGTTTTCCATTAAGTCTGGCTTGGATTTTCACATACTTAAGTGTTACTGGCTTTCTGGTCACTAACACTTTGATGTAGGAAATTGGGTATTAAGAAACCTCATGATTTAAAAAAGCTGCCATATATGTTCAAGAAAACTATCACAGCTCATCTGACATTCTGATTACCATACCTTGATTAAAATAAACTATCTCTTCTCTTGTGTATGAGAAATAAGATATATTTTGTATGAGGGGCATGTAGATATGAGTTTCATAGTTGTATTAAGCAGTAAATTGTTTGCAAAGTTTTTGTTGCTTTAAAAGTCTGTTTCTGAGCTCAGTGAGGAGTTGCCTTACTTTCCCAGCAAACTGCATAATATTACCTAATACTCCCTTGTTTTGCATTAAAAGAACTAGGGACTCCTAATTCATTATTTACTATATGGCAAGCAATGAATACATTAGCATCAATCCCATCTTGGGTTTGAAACTTGATTAAATTATGTTTTCCAAACATAATCAAGCCATATTTATTCAAAATTCCCAGCCTTTTCTATTTGACAAAACTTATTTTGGACTCTTTCCTACACCTGACCTATATAAAATCACCATTGATTTCTTTTTTCTTCTTCAAATATCACCCCTTTTTATTCTCTTAAACCAAAGCAAATTTTAACTACTCAATATTTAGTAATATTTTATAGAGTTCTTCTTTGACATTGAACATATGGCTATTTGAACCAACAGCACAGTGTAATTATATTAGCAAAACATTTGTATGTTATCTTTAATTTATTTTATTAGATGCTATATTTCTCACCATATTTCCAGATCCTATGGGTTAGAATAAAGATGTTTTCTTGAAAGGAGGCACTCAATAGATTGCATGAAATAATGAATTGCTTCCCCTAGTGTTTGCCTTTGATAGAAAAAATAATTACCTTTTTATTATATGTTCAAATATTATTGTTTAAATTCTCCTTGTTCTTTATTTTAATTTTTCTATTAGAACTCCAGCCTTTACACATTCCATTTGTCAGTGTTCTCAAATGTCCTGCCACACTGATTATTTTGAAGGGTAAACTTGAGAGTGTAGTTTGAGTGTAGAATTTGAGTTCCAACTCACATTCACTTATTGGATTCCCACTCCATTTATTTTTTTTTTTCCTTTTGGGTCACACCTGGTGATGCTCAGGGGTTTGAACCCCGGCCGACACAGGCTGGCCGTGTGCAGGCAAACACCCTACCCGCTGGGCCATCCTACTCCGTTTAAATGAATCTCCAGCTCAGTCCATGGTATTTCTCATTGTTGACTACAAGATAAATCGGATCTTCTGCTTATATCACCTGGCATTTGTTTTGGTCTAGGAAGTCGCAACCATTTATATTTCCTTAAAACTTTTATATTCTCTGTTTTTTTAAGGTTTGCTTATTCAGTTTTCTCTGATAAAGGTTCATCTGTTTGTCCAGATGACACTGGAGCATTGTATTGGCAATTACATTTGAAAGCACAATAAATAGAGGCCATCACACTAAAATTTGACTAATATTGGGTTCTAACAATAATTTTTCAATTTGCAGTTCTTTGAATTTGTCATTTCCCTGCATGAATAAATGGTGAACTAAATGTTGTCTTTCTGAAATTCCCACAAAGGACTTTCTTTAACTGATTTTAGCTCAGCTGTAAGAAATATAATTTAACATCCTAAATCTTTTATTTTGAAAATAACAAAGAGCATGTGAAGTGGATTTATATATGTGGGATATAAATCTTCACCTTTCAATTTCATGGCAGTAAATAAATACATATGCCCTCTTATATATTACTGCAGTATAACCTTCAGGAGCTTAACAGTTCATCATTAACAAAAGGAAACAGTAAAATCCTCTAGAATATCACAGAAGAAATATTGTTTAAATAGGATGTAATAAATGTTCATCCTGAAATGCAGTTGAGCAGAAAAGTGCTACACAGAGTAGCACCTTTCTACTAGCCCTGTAGTTCTAGAAAATGAATATCAAGAAATGAAAACTGTAGCTCAACACATACCCTGTAGGGAAGCACCACCCTATCATTTTAGGATTAAGCACACACCATGCCTTAATCCCATACCTTGATTCCTTGTCTTAATCCCATCTCCCACCCTTTATGAATAGCTCACAGAGGACCCAACCCTACTACCCCTAATTGGCTGATAGAGAGTTCCCACCTTACTTCCCCCAACTCAAATATTCCTGTTCCACCTGATAAAGGTAGCTATTCCATCAAAGTGATTTGTGGAGACTTCTTTGTGGGTGTTGTAGTTAACCTACTTTGTTGGTGCACTACTCAACCTTCTTTGTGGTCTCTATACCTAAGATCAGCCCACAAAAGTAACATTAGCATCTCTAACCAACAACATCAACAGAAAATTATATTACATAATTGATACACAAAGACGCAATACAGTTGTGAACTTTAGACAGTTAACCTGTAAAAATCAATGTTGATTATTGTTAGTAATAATAAAACCATAATAATTATACAATGAATTCTCCCATGACCAAAAAGTTTGAATCGAACAAATACTGTGTGTTCATAAGCAAAACAATTGGTAAACATACTTTACACAAGCATGAAAATTAAAAAGAAGTAGTAAAACACAGACATGCATCTCTGGTTTCTAGGTAAAATAATGGCATCAATGACCTCTTCTGAAAATAGTTTCAAGTTATTACTTTCTCATTTTAATTAATATGATTCAGGAGGCATGGCGGGTTCTAGCCCTGGCCCACCACCTTGGCAGAGCCTCACAACAATCCAGACCACCCCCCCCTCACTCCACGGGCGCCGCCATTTTCCACATTTGGACTTCCCTCTTGTCAGAACTCCACCCAGCAGACCAGCCCATCACAGCCCGGATCATTGACACCCACCCTGCAGCAGCTTTTTCCTCAATCCGGCCCAGGTATGCTGGTCCAGAGACTCTCAGACATGGGGCAGAGCTGTTCCTTGCTCTCCCTGTGCACAGCCGTTCATGAGGCAGTCGGGAGGCATGGCGGGTTCTAGCCCTGGCCCACCACCTCGGCAGAGCCTCACAACAAGCCAGACCACCCCCTCACTCCACGGGCACCGCCATTTTCCACATTTGGACTTCCCTCCCATCAGAACTCCACCCAGCAGACCAGCCCATCACAGCCCGGCTAGTGCGGCCGCTTGCGGCCACGTGGTTCATCAATAAATGCTTTATTTGGAGGTGTTTAAAAGAGTTTGCCTCCCGCTCGGCAAGCCTGGCAAGCTTCTCGTGTTGTATTTGATATGCCAAATTCCAGTAACAATTATATTAGGTCATTCCCATGGCCTAATATAATGGTTTGAGGCTCTTTATGTTCCTGTAGCAAGCCGATGCCCCTGGCTCTACTGGCATGAGACAGGACATATGGAGATATTACTGGTGCCCGCTCTAGCAAATAGATGATCAACAGGAAGATCGTGATAGTGATTCCAATAGAATTTAAATGTATGGTATTTATATGTACAGTTACCATACTCAATACCACCAAGTGCTTAAGTTTCCCCTATCAAGTTTACCTCTTAATTCTATTTACCACTCTCTCACCGAATCAATTTGTAATCCATAGCAATGCGTTTTGCATTGTTCAATACTTTATATTCCTGTATATGTTTAAACTATACTCTATGTGTATACATGGGGTACATTATGTAGACATTAGTAAAGAGGAGCATGCTCAATAATATATTTACAAAGTAGTAATCAGAGATATATCATTGAAAAAATATATATGAGTCATATATTTTTTCATGGGCATATCAATATGCTTTGTGTCTATGCATATAGTTAAACATATGCAGAATATAAGCATTTTTATACAGTCCAAGTCCTGCCCCTCGTAGTGTTGCAGGTTTGGCTGTGGTGCCCAGCTGTATTGGCAGTTGGCAAACAGGAGACAGGCTTGTCTACACCCAAGGCTCTGCCCCGTGGCCCCTGGATGATTGATGGTCTGATATAGAAAAAGACAGTCCTCTGAAATAAACCCAGAACCATGACATAGCTTAACAAGCTACCTGTGGTGTATCTGATATGCCAAAAACAGTATGACTAAAACCCAATCATGAACATCTTTTTAATTGTATATCACATGATAGTATAATAAAAAAATAAGAAAAACAGTAAGAATAATGGACCTCATTCCCAATGAATGGAGATGTTACTGGCACCCGCTCAATCAAATCGATGAACAACGGGAAGACAAGTGACAAGTGATACTGTCCATTAAAATTCTATCAAATTTGCCTCCATATTATTGTATTTTATATATCTCAATTTCTAACATCCTTTTCCAAACAGTAACTATCCTTTCTAGATGGCACTCACCAAATAACTGAGAAACTGCATTAACTCCATTTCTCATTAATGTTCTGCTTTGGTTTGGTTTGAGGAGACAGAGCTTTCTAAGTAGTGCCCCAAGGGTAACGTCCAAGGCTTCTCGGTCAACAGATGACAAGGGCTCTTCCCACTGTATTATCTCTCTGACTCAATTGAAGATAATTTTAATGATTCCTTTATTAGCATATCATAATATAAAGTTTGAAGTGGATGGTTCTGGATCTCTTCCGGGATTGCAGATTAGCTGTTTGTTTTACTTAAATCTGGCAATACATGCACCCCAACTTGCAACAGGATTCAGTCAGTCCTAACTGTCTCCTCACTTCCAGAGGAATGGTGGGGATCAAACCCAGGTAGATCGTGTGCAAGGCAAATGCCCTACCCACTGGACTATCACTCCAGCCCCTACAAACTGATCTTAATCAATCATCAACCTGTGAGGCTACTGCTATTAACACTATGCCAGCAGAAAAAAAATATTATTCACTGGAGGATAGATGATAATCACCATTTTGTTAGCAATAAACTACGGTTTTGAGAGAGAGAGAGAAAATGTGCCTTCCGTAGAGACAGGGGGAGAGGGAACATACACTGGTGAAGGGTCTATGGGTCCACCATACAACTGAAACTCACTCATGAACAACTTCATAACTGTGAAAAAAAGATAACTGCACTTAAAATAAATTAATAAAAATATGTGAATTAAAAAAATTTAGACACAATGTTCTCATGCAGTTAATGGACTATAGTCTGAACATAAGTTTTATATGGGGCAGCAAAATATTAATTTGACTTTATTGTGACATGCATTTGACTGCAGTGGTCCAGAACCAAACCACAATACAGCCAAGGCATACTTGTAGAAGCAACCTAAAAGCTATATTGCAACTTCTGCAATATAGCTGACTTCTCTTTCCTGGATATCTCATGTGTGGGGGGAAAGACCACGCTGGTCGAACTTGGAGTGGAGTTTTGGGCCCTGCCCTTTCCTCCGCCTCCATGCCATTTGCCCCAGAAGAGAGAGACCCACTCACACCAGACCCACAGCTCCTTGGCTCACAGCTGCTTTGCAGCTGCACAATATTCTTAGAGAATGCTGATTTTAGGATAAGGTCCTTCCCAAGATCTTTCACATTTATACATTGTATACAGTTCTAGACAGGTTCTAACTGATACCAGTAAGCCTAGAAAGAAGCCAGAGCAAACCACACATCATGCAGTTAGTCATTCTCAACATCCAGACTTCATAGTTCCTCAGAGCTCCATCCAAGAGAAATCCTGATCTTTCCCCTTTAAGTGTCATCAGTAAATGCTCGATATGAGAACCTTCTACTGAGACTATACCACCTACGCGGCAGAGCCTGGCAAGCTACCCGTGTTTTATTTACTTGCTATGCCAAACACTAGTAACAATTATGGACCTCAGTTTCATGACCTGAAGAATGGTTTGGGGCTTTTCCTGTCCCTGGAGCAAGCAGATGCCCTTGGGTTGCACTTGCTTGTGACAGGACTTAGGAAGATGTTACTAGTGCCCACTCGAGCAAATCGATGAACAATGGGAAGACAATGATACAGTGAATATAAAGTTAAAGCAGCATTCATTATTTGAAAACAATTGTCATTAATATTTTAGTAGACATCATGATTCTGTAGTAGCTGAAAAATGAAAAGTATTAATGTGGCCAGGTTTATGATCAAATAAATGGAGCACGCAGCTGGCACATACAAGATTCTGAGTTGACTTCCCAACGATGCCCATTGCACATTACATATAGCCAACCCATTGTATCCAAAACGCTAAGTCTGATTCATCACCATCACAATAATCATCAACCACACCATAAAGATGAATATTTCAGGTAGCTGTTTCTAAGCACTCTAGACTTAACACTATCAAAACTGTCTTTGCTGGCGACAGTGATTGGTGAGGAACAGCCATGGCACATGCAGCTCTTGGGTAGCTCTAAGGGTCACGTTACTGTGGCAAACACTATATAGCTTTAAAAAAGAGTAAATGATGCACTTCTCTAAGCAGAATTAAAAGGATTATAGCCTATTAGCAAAAATCTACCATATAAAACTTATCTGTGTGCATTTATGAGTTTAGTTATTTAATCTAAGATGAAAATTATTCCAATAAACTTGTGAATAAAAGCATCCACAATTCATAAGCAAGAGTAAGCTTATTTTTCTGAATATTATGTATATGCCTGGCTATATGTTATATAATTTCACATGTGTGTGAGTAAAATAAAAGAAAAACAACTTATGTATTTATGCACTTATAAATTTGGTAGTTTTTGTTTCGCTTTTTTTGGTCATGCACTGTGATGCCCAGGGCCATCGGTGTTCTGATATGTGTAGCAAATTCACATGTCAGAACACTCTCCCCTGGCTCTGCATTCAGTAATTAGCCCTGGCAGTTCCTCGGTGACCCTATGGGATGCCGACTTTCATGCAAGGTGAGCTCCCTACCCACTGTAATATCACTCTGGCCCCTGGTCTTTGATTTTAAGTTTTTGAGCACTAAAGAGCTAAAGTCACTTGTTTCTTAAACCAATTAATTGAGGTTTATTTAGATTTTCTCTGCTTAAAAATGATATCTGTGTGATCTTAAAGGCACAGTGCTAACCTCTCAAGGTCTGTTAAGACAGTTGAGGCCAGGGTTCTGAACCTGGCCAGAGACTATAAGTAGGGGGCCCAGGAGAGCATCCTGGCAGGTAGTTGGGGAGAGCATCAGGACTGATTAAGCAGCAGCCTCTGGTGCCTGGCCAGACCTAGGCCATGGGCCTCTGGTGCCTGTGCTGAGTGGCCAGCACCAGGGAGGAGAAACTGTTCCTGGTGCCTAGGTCCAAGGGCAAGTACCAGAGCCACAGGGCCTTGTGCCTGAGCCCAATGGCTGGCATCAAAGCTACAGAGCTACAAAGCTTCAGGGATACAGAGTATTAGGACCACGGGAAGTAGGGCAGTATGGAGGAACGCAAAGAATTAGATAGGGATTCAGAGATAGCAATTTGTAGCAAAAGATAAAACAAGGTAACCAAGAAATAGACAAAAAAAAAGATGCCGAGAAGAGAAAACCCCTAGCAGAAAGGACCCAAGGACTCCCAGGACAGCAGAACTTCTTCCAGGAGAGGTCTTGGGAGAGGACCTGAAGCATGAAGCCTTGAACAGAGACATTAGGAAGTGAGAGAACTGGACGAGAGGAGCCTGTACAGACCCCCCCAAAGAGAGAGCAGCTGCAGGAGAACTCCGAGAGAGAGAGAGAGAGAGAGAGAGAGAGAGAGAAAGAGAGAGAGAAAGAGAGAGAGAGAAGAGAGAGAGAGAAGAAGAGAGAGAGAGAGAGAGAGAGAGAGAGAGAGAGAGAGAGAGAGAGAGAGAGAGAGAGAGAGAGAGAGAGAGAGAGAGAGGTCCAGGAGTTTCCTGCAGAGCGCACCAGAATGAAACAAAGTATCCATTAAAAAGTAACCTTCAGGAAACTCTAACTTTGTTCTTTATTCCACGGACAGGCCAGAGGAACTGAAGTAGGTCCGAATACAGGCTGGGGGCCCTAATGGACAGGAAGCACTGCTGGAGACCCAGCTAGGCCCCAGCTTCTGCTGCCATTGTCACCCCCTAACCCCAAGTAATATTAAATCTATGGATTCCACAGCAGGTCCTGTGAGCCTGGGGCCTTGGACCTCCCTGAGGGGGACCACAATCCCGCCCCTGAAATACAGTTATTTATTAATCCTTAACAACATCTATTTTGACACTTCTTTTTCAGAAGTAAGTGTTTTGATTTAGAAAGCAAAAACTAAGGAAGATATAGGGAGGAAATAGAGAGAAATCTATGAAATAAAGGAAAATAAATTATATTAGTCAAAAGAGTGGCTTCTGGATAGATTGGAACCATGATAGAATTTTAACCATTCCAAACAGTTTTAAAGGTGCATTGTTGCAGGACTCCTCTAAGAGCCTCTGCATCTGCTCTGAATTGCCACCTGCAAATCACTTCGTAGATAAGGGGGTAGTCTAAATGTGGCAGTTTATCTGACCATACTAGCTGTATAGCTAGTATTAGCTGTATAAATATTCTCTCATGCTGCCACAATCATCGTGGAACTAGCTAGATCTTACCAGCATACTTGCCTGGCCACGTTGGATCCCTAAATAATTAGACCAGAGAGAAATGCTGTTTGCCTCCAAGCAAGCAAGCATGGCTCCCCTGATAACTCAAAGGCAACTAAAATACAAAACTACCGTGAAGTAGACAAGACTTGTGAAGGCTTGGAGAAATATTTAACTGGTACTAGTATTAGACTTTGGTACAGAGACAAGCCATCTCGGAAACCCCCTTCTCTAACCTATAAAGGCTTTTCCAGGCAGATCTTGGCTCAAGACATTAGCATATAAAAGGGCCTAGGAGAGGTGCTGGGAGAAATTGCCTGAGGGCATTTGACCCTCCCTGCTTTCCATAATAGTGGGAGGGAGGTCTGAGTTGCAGGGGTATAAAACTAGCCTGCTTCCTCTCTCTCTCTTTTGGGCTCTCTCTTTGTGAGCTCTCACCCTTCTTGGGAGTCTTGTCTTTGTCTCCTCTTTACAGGGCCTTTACACATGGTGGCCGCCATTTTGGCCTACACGTGGCTGGGGTTCTAGCCAGGAGTCCTAAGCACAGGGTTTTTCCTGTTGTGGGATTTGTATGCCTGAACCTGTGATAAGTAAAGACTTTTAAAACTGCATCGGATTCCTGAGTGTTGATTCCTTCCCTGCCGGCTTCGGAGGTAGAAGGGAACTTGCTTCCAGGCACTGTTGGGGATCCCGGCGGCATTCCCCAAGAGTGCATTATATAAATATATATACATATATATTTATATATATAATTATTATTATATGTATATGTATATATTATTATACATACATATATATACAGATATATATGTATGTATGTATTATTATACATACATATTATACATACATATATATGTATATATAATAATATATAATATAATACACATAGCACGAACACATAGGATCAAACAAGTAGTATAAAAAAGTACTTTACTGTTTTGTTTTGGGATAACACTCAGAGAGAAGGGTTATTCCTGGCTCTATTCTCAGGTGGGAATGGAAGGTCCTACCACTTCATTGTGGGGCCATGTGATTCTAGGAAACACATCAGCATGCAAAGCCCATCCTTAGTCTATAGAGCTCTCTCTGGCAACATTCCGTTACTTCCAACATTCCAGATTTCTGGGTATGAATAATTTCAAGTGAAGAGAAGAGTTTAATTCACATGTGGGAGGATGTGGATTTAATCCACCACAGTTCAAGGACCATAATGGGAGAGACCCAGGTGGCTCTTGTGAACCGCCCTGAATAACCCTGCCTTACTCCTCAAACAAAGCCAGGTCTTACTCCAGCAACAACGATCATTAATAAACACTTTAGAATTTTAACCTTATTTTTCTTTTGTAACTTTTGTACTGTTTAACAAGAAATGAGTTATGTTCTTAATGAATTCATTCTCCAACTTAAGAACTGCACCTCCACCCACACACTTCTCTGTATTTCCTTTGCCTTCCCCAGGAAGTGTTATTTTTAAACTCTTGCAATCGTGAACTTTGTTTTATAAGAAATCACAAAATAATATGATTGGAAAACAGTATTTCCTTTTAAATCAGATTCTTTATAGAGCAATAAAACTGTAATGTTGAATACCGACATTCACACACATCATCCTGATTGTCCAGTCAGTCACATGGCTAAACACATCATGGGTATGTGCCATGAAGGTAGCATGTAAATGGGGGTGCAAACAGGCAGAAAAATAATCACTCCATCCCATTTATATGATGCTCCTTTTTTTCCAATTCATGAACAGTTAAATTACAACAGATAGAGGAGAGGACCAGACTTATTTTGGCACTGTAAAGCAACATAGTTCATAATATTCTTTACTATAAAGCAATTAATATCTTAATAGATACACAAAGGCAATAAAAACAAAGAAGATGTGTTTTCACAAAAAGTTTGTCACGGGTGGGTTGAGAGGAGTCAGGGATAAGGACAGGATGCACATGAACACTATGAGTGGTGAGGGAAGGCCTCACTCTGGAGGAGGGGGTGTTGAAAGATGGTAAAATGGTATGCATGATATCTAATATGCTATCCTATTAAAGGTTAACTAGTAAGTTACTCTACATAATTAATATATTGTCCTATGTAATTAATATATAACGAACACATAACTAATATATTATAATAGGGTAATAATAGGTTACCTTAAAATAACAGTATTATAAACCATAATTCTTAAAGGGAGAAAAGAACACTCAACACAGAGTCAGATAGGGGTTAGAGGGACTTGAGAAAACTGGGTACATGGTAAAGGGAAGAGGGTACTGGTGAAGGAATTGATGTGGGAACATTACGCCTGAAACACAATCATATATAATTTTGTAATTCATAGTGACTCAATAAAATTTTTAAAAAAGTAATATTCACTTATAAATTTACTATCATGTTCCAGGTATACCTTTATTTGTTGTTCACCCTTATTGTTCACTCATAATTATATTTTATCAATGACTTCATTTTATGCTATTCAAGGCTTCAACTAGGATATAAAATATGATAATTACCATTTTTATGGCTCAATTTGTTGAGGCTATCATTTATTTTATTTCAATAATTAACAACATAGTAAAACACACCAAGAGGATAAGTCAAAGTAAATTTTAGCACATATAAAGCATTTATACTAAGGACATGCATGTAGCTTATTTTATTTAAATAAAAATATAATATATTTTTGACTTTATTGTATGTGATGTTTTGTTATTTGTAATCAATATTATGGGAGTGGATAATTATAATTCATAAAATTATTGAATCATTTAACATTTTATGAGGTGTTTAAGCAACATAGAAACTTAAATTTCATTAGCAATTTATTTGTAAAATGAGTTTAAAATTTATCTTGCTACATTATATTACTAAATGTATGTTTTTCACTTTTAAGTTTTCAGAAAATTAATGTAAAATTAGACTTATTATAGCATTTTCCAATATTTATATCTTATATTTGTAATGAGGGATGAGTTATGAGTTATAAAACCCTTGATAATGAAATAGGCACAATAAACTTGTTTATGAAAGTTTTTTAACACTTGAACCATATCACCTACTTTATGTTGCAATAGAACCTCATGCTGATCAGTATTTTTGATTGATATGTGTATGATTAAATTGTTTTAGACTCCAGATCCACAGCTGCGCAACTGGGCCTCATGGGAGCAGCCTGGAATTCCTGGGGAAAAAGCAAAAGGCTTGGTCAGTGCCTGGCCATGTTCTGCATAGCTCCTAGGTTTTGCTCACCATCCGGCAGTCATGCCTGCCAGACTCGGAGCAAGGATTTGGGTGCCTCCACCCAATCCCCAGACTACGGGTTGGTGGGTGTAGCCCTGAGCTCCAGCCACCACAGCCAACCACAGGAAGACAGACACTACAGATCCATAGCTGCTAAGGTGTGCAGCTGCTCCACGGCCACACACTAATCTTAGACTCTAACATATTTTAGCACCAGGTCCTTCCCAGGATCTTTCTCGTTTATACACTGTAATGATAATTCTATCTGCAGCTAACTGGAGAGGTTATGGGAATGAGGAATTAAGTCACACTAGAAATCATTATTAAATATTCAGATAGAGACATCATACATAATTAGTATCCATAGGGCCAGCCACACAGTGTAACAGAAGAGAGAGAGAGAGAGAGAGAGAGAGAGAGAGAGAGAGAGAGAGAGAGAGAAATAAAGGGACATAGAAATAGATATAGAGAAATAAAATGTGTCTGCAATAGTGGCAGGCAGGGTTTGGGTGGTGGGGGGTGTATTTGGGATATGGGTGGTGGGAATTTGGTTCTGGTGGAGGGATGAGTTCTGGAATACTGTATGGCATGACCCAATTATGAACATCCTTTTCATTTTATTTTATTTTATTTTATTTTATTTTTTTTTTTTTGCTTTTTGGGTCATACCGGCAATGCTCAGGGGTTACTCCTGGCTCTGCACTCAGGAATCACTCCTGGCGGTGCTCGGGGACCATATGGGATGCCAGGGATCGAACCCGGGCCGGCATGGGCCGGCCACGTGCAAAGCAAATGCCCTACCCACTGGGCTATCGCTCCGGCCCCATCCTTTTCATTTTATATCTCACACAGTATAATAAAAATTTGAAAAAAAATAGTTTTAAACTTGTCTTGCCGTTCACTGGTAATGAAATCCAGAGAGGAAAACATAGCACTACACTAATTGAATCATAAAAGGGAAAATACTGCACAACCACGTATAGGAAGTTCAGTAAAATAATCTTACTCACAGAAGAAAAAATTGCAATGGTGGCCATATCTCTTGCATAGAAGGGAAAATGGGAAGTATCTGGTACAACATAAGGTATACTTTGTGAAAGAGGTTTCTATTTCATGGCCCAGTATTGAGGGAGGCAGAGGAAGAAGATAGGGAAGAATAATGCAATTGAGTAGAAGAGGGAGAAGAGAAGGGAAAGAAAGAATGGAAATTTTAACAAAGAATTCCCAACATAAATGCTTGAACAATCATATCATTATCACCATTACCATTAAGAGTCTTCTTAAATTGAGTCTTAAAAGAATAAATTAAAATGTTTTAAAGTTCAGCCCCCATATTTGTGATTCTTACCTAACTTTAGAGTCTGCCAAGTATTATTCTTGACATGTTTATTAAATGTACACTGTGATATAAAAGTTACCATTTTCAAAAAACATCAGATGAACTATGAAAAATTGCATGTTATTAAAACCAGACACAATGGTGCAGTCAGAGAGAGAATTATATAGACTTTTAAACACATCTTTATTTTTAACTTAAAGTGAGATGTGTCATAGTAAATGGATAGGTGCAATAAAGTTTAAAAAGGGTTTTCCCTATGTTTCAAATAATTAATTTTCTTTAAATTAAAGCCTTAAACTTCAAAATTACTTTCGTAGTATTGTAAAATATTGAGAGCAATAAATAACTTATCGAGGAATCAATTATATCTGGTGGATTCGAAATAGACACTTACAGTGCATCCAAAATTAATTTATTTTTTATGTAGTTTCCCTTCCCAAAATTAACTTATATCAAAATAATTCACCAAACCAATATAATGTACCTAATCCACGTAACTGTAGTCTAAAGTTAAATATGACCAATTATTTAGTCAAAGCCAATTAAATTACTTTACCTTACATTCCATAATTTAAATACTATAACAATATAATTCAAACAAGGAAAAACATAGAAAGTACCTGCACCTTTTAAAGAAACATAGAAAAACTATTACTATTAAAGTTCATTGCTGAGAGCTCTGGGGGAAAAATCTATTATTACCATAGCTGATTATATGTATTATGGGTAAATCAGAAAATATAAGTGGTGTATTCAGTCTCAAAAAATGCCCATTATTATGAATATTTTGGTTATGTAATGGCAGGTTTAAAGCAAAAAAAAGCAAAGAAAAAAGGAGCACGTAGAGAGACTGGATTTGCTGTCTCTGATAAATATCTAATAGAAATCCTCCAAAATTTTTATTATTCCCTATATTTAGCAATTTACTGAGAAAAATGTCCCTACTTTAGTGATGCAAAATAAAAGAAATGTAATACAAAGAGCATACAGGAAAAAAATTAAAGTGTAAATTATGCTAAAAAAAAGATACAAAAGAATTCTGCACTTTTGTAAGTCTGGAGCCTAAGTCTTTGTTATTCAAGTAGGATATTGCAATTTTGAAAAACGGATGATAAGAATCTAATAGTACTCAAAAACCTCAGCATATCTCTTAGGCTCTCTCTCATTCCTTTAAATATTATACACACCATAACAGAGCTCAGTCAAAGGATTCATATAGTTGTACATTGCAATATTTAGAATGTGAAGATCTGAAGATAAGTCAGTAAAGAATTTTCATGCTGACAGGTGTTTTAAAAGTTTGTAGGAGCAAACTGCAAGTTGTGCAAGGTGATCTATGTAGGAGCAATTTCAATAAGAAATATTGTGAGGTGCAAAGTGCCAAACCATTCTGAGAACAGTGCACTGAATAAGGTGGATATAGAAGAACATTTGGTTTTAAACACCCAGAGCAAAAAAAAAAACTTATAAAAATTAAAAATGATAGATCTATCCCTCATATAAGACCAAAACTCTAAAAACACTCAATTACAAAATAATGTTTATTTTATTAGGTAAACTGCTCCTTGAGGTGTTGCAGGTGTGGCATGGTGTCCCGCTGCATCAGCAGGTGGCAGACAGGAGACAGGCTTGTCTACACCCAGGGCTCTGCCCTTTGGGCCCTGGATGGTTGATGGTCTGACATAGAAAAAGTCTGGGATGAACTCAGAGCCACGGCAGAGCCTGGCAAGCTACGTGTGGTGTATTTGATATGCCAAAAACAGTAACAATACTGGACTTCATTCCCAACGAATGGGGATGCTACTGGCGCCTGCTCCAGCAAATCAATGAACAATGGGAAGACAAGTGACAAGTGATAAGTACTATTAGGGTGAAATATATAAATTACCCTAACAGAGTTATATATGTTATTATAGAATGGCTATTTATTATATATATCTCTATATATTGGTTATATGCATTTTATGCCTATGCATTTATGCATGTATATATATATATATATATATATATACATATACATATACATATATCACTTGTATCACATGTCTTCCTGTTGTTCATCGATTTGCTACAGTGGGCACCAGTAACATCTCCATACATCCTGTCATGTGCTAGTGTAGCCCAAGGGCATTGGCTTGCTCCAGGAAAATGAAGAGCCTCAAACCCTTCCTTCAGGTCATGGGAATGTGATTTATAATTGTTACTGGTTTCTGCATATCAAATATGACACAAATAGCTTGCCAGGCTCTGTGGTGCAGATGATATATTCTTGGTAGTAGGCTCTCATCTTGTACATTTACTAATGAACCACAATGGGGAGAGATCATCTCTTCTCTTGGGTGGAGCTCTGATGAGCTGTGGAGCAAGGATGTTGAAAATGGCGGCCCTCATGCTGTGTGGGTTCCTCTAGATTCTTACGAGGCTCTACTGGGATGGTAGGCCAGGGCTAGAACTCGCCTTGCCTCCAGAGTGTCTCATGATCAGCAGAGCACAGGGAGAACAGGTAGCAGCTCTGCCCCGTGTGTGAGTCTCTGGATTAGTCATACCTGGGCTTTTATAGTGTGTGTGTGTGTGTGTGTGTGTATCTCACTGTCACTGTCTTCCCATTTATCATCAATTTGTTTGAGTGGGCACCAGTAATATCTCCATATGTCTTGTCACATGCTAGTAGAGCCCAAGGGCGCCAAGATCATAAAGAGCCTCAAACCATTCCATCAGGTCTTGGGACTGAGGTCTATAATTGTTACTGGTATTCAGCAGAAGAGCCTATCACAGCCTGACACATTGAGGCCCACCCTGCAGCAGTCTTTGTCAAGTCCGGCCAAGGTATGCTGATGCAGAGACTCACAGACATGGGTCAGAGCTGCTACTGGCTCTCCCTGTGCCCAGCTGCTCACAAGGTGCCCCAGAGGGATGGTGGGTTCTAGCCCTGGCCTGCCACCTCAGCAGAGCCTTGCAAGTAGCCAGACGACACCCCCCCCTCATGAGGGCCACCATTTTTCACATCCGGACACCCCTCTTGTCAGAACTCCACCCAGCAGAAGAGCTGATCACAGCCCGGCTGGAGTGGCTACTTTGGTAGTGCAGTTCACCAATCAATGCTGGAGATCAGAGGTGACTACAAGTGTATGCCACCCACACGGCAGAACCTGGCAAGCTACCCATGTCGTATATATTTAAGGAAAAGTAGACATTTCAAAATAATGATGAAAATGTATGCTCATATAAAATATTAAAAATAAAATGATGAGTCTTAAAGGTGAGAACCTTGAGAGTTTCCAGAGCAGCAGAGTTTATTTTATAATTTGAATAAAGAAAGTAATGGTATATAAAAATAGTCAAAATAGGCCTTTAAATTACTGTTGAAATAAAATGGTTTATAGTAGTGCAAATACCTCTGTGTAGATACATAGTGTTATAACCCTATACCTACCATAAAAGGTTCCCTAGGCCACTGTCCCTAGATCCCTTTTATTTCTCCTTCAACAATTTAAGAACTTATATCTTGACTATAGTTTTATTGTCTCTGTTATAATACATTATATCCGCGTAATTTTTGTGCCTGAAAGTTACAGGTAAATCGTTCTTTTATCCTTCACTATCACTATCACTATCCTCCTGTTGATCATCTATTTGCTAGAGCGGGCACCAGTAATATCCCCATATGTCCTGTCTCATGCTAGTCGAGCCCAAGGGCATTTGCTTGCTCCAGGAACATAAAGAGCCTCAAACCATTGTATTAGGTCAGGGGAATAAACTAATATAATTGTTACTGGTATTTGGCATATTAAATACAACATGGGCAGCTTGCCAGGCTTGCTGTGCAGGTGGGATACCTTGTAGTCACCTCTAAATATAGCATTTATAGATGAACCGCGAGGCCGCAAGCTGCCGTGCGAGACGAGCTGTGATAGGAAGTGGCTGGGTGGAGGTCTGACAAGAGGGAAGTCTGGATGTGGAAGATGGTGGCCCGATGGAGGGGGTCATCTGGCTTGTTGTGCAGCTCTTCTGGGGTGGCGGGACAGGGATAGAGCCCGCCATTCCTCCCAGGCGCCGTGTGAGAGGTTGGGCACAGGGAGAGCAAGTAGCAGCTCCACCCCATGTCTGTAAATCTCTGGATCCGCATACATGGCTGAGATAGAAGAAAACTGCTGCAGGGTGGGTGTCGATGATCTGGGCTGTGATAGGAAGTCATAGGAAGTCTCTGGGTGGAGTTATGATGAGAGGGAAGTCTGAATGAAGAAAATGGAGGCATGATGGAGTGGGCCTTTTATTTTGTTATTTCATAATGCATAATATTAACGATGAATTCTTCCTACTTATTCTATTTTTATCACCAAAGGTATGTGTATTACATAGTCATATAGACACCGGAGAATACTAATACTTACTAATATAAGATTAACCAATGTAGGGGAATATTTTAAAATAAAATAGGAAAACTGAGACTAGATGTTAGTAAAACAATTTAAAAAGATTTTCCCAAAACATATATAATTTGTTCATGATTTTAAGTTATGTCATGAGGAATTTGATAATCACTGTCACTGTATCACTGTCTCATGCAAGTAGAGCCCAAGGGAACCTGCTTGCTCCAGGAACATAAAGAGCCTCAAACCATTCCATCAGGTCATGGAAATGAGGTCTATAATTGTTACTGGTATCTGGCATATCAAATACGACATAAGTAGCTTGCCAGGCTCTGCCGTGCAGGTAGCAAACTCTTGTAGTCATCTCAAATCCAGCATTTATTGATGAACCACGCTGCTTGTGGGCCAGGCTGTGATAGGCTGGTCTGCTGGGTGGAGTTCTTATGAGGAGGAAGTCCGGATGTGGAAAATGGAGGTCCTCATGGAGTGGGGGGTCATCTGGCTTGTTGTGAGGCTCTGCTGGGGCGGTGGGCCAGGGCTAGAATCTGCCATTCCTCCTGGGCACCTCATGAGCGGCTGGGCACAGTGAGAACCAATAGCAGCTCTATCTCATGTCAATTTGATAATAATTTGATAATAATTCTTTCTAATATCAGAGTTTCAGCCTTCAGAATGATTTACAGAAAGCCTTTGATTCTGTGGAGACTGAAGCAGTCATCGAAGCCCTAGTCAAACAGGGTGTTCAAACCCAATACATCAAGATCCTTTGTGAGCTGTATTACGGATTCACCATCAGGATCTAACCATTCTACAAAGAAGTGATCATTGATGTCAAAAGAGGGGTTCGACAGGGTGATACCATTTCACCAAAACTCTTCAGCGCCCCCTCGAGAACATCATGCAACAATTAGAATGGGATGGAATGGGAGTGAAGATAGATGGTCGGCAACTACACCACCTCCGCTTTGCTGATGACATCGTTCTAATAACACCAAACATTAGCCAAGCAGCACAAATGCTGGCTGACTTCGACCGAGAATGTGGAAAGATAGGTCTACAGCTGAATCTAAAAAGGAAACCATGTTTATGAAAATTGAACTAGTTCCAGAGGCCCCATTCACTCTCAATGGAACAAACATCTCTGAATGCAGCAGTTATGTGTACCTAGGTGGAGAAATCAACATGATGAATGACCTAAAACCTGAGCTGCGCAGGAGGAAGAGAGAAGCATGGAATGCCTTCAAAGGCATCGAAGAAATAGCTAAAAGGACAAAGAACCTCTGGCTCTGGGCACATCTCTTTGACTCCACCGTTCTCCCTGCATTGACATATGCTTCAGTGACCTTGGCCCTACGAAAACAGGGATGATAATACTACTCGGGTCTCCCAGAGAGAAATCTAAAGAGCTATGCTTGGAATATCACGCCTCACTAAGTGAGAGAAGGAATCCGGAGTTCTGACCTCCGTCGCTATTCCAGAATCAGGGACGCTGTCTCGTTTGCCAAGGAATCGACAATCAGATGGGCTGGACATGTAATGCGATTTGGAGACAACCGCTGGACTAGAGCCATTACCGATTGGATCTCACGGATGTCAAAAGATCACGTGACCGCCCACCTACAAGAGGGTCAGACTTCCTTGTCAAGACCCTGAAGGAACGGTTTGAGGCTCTTCATATTCCTGAATTAACCAGATGCCATTGGGCTACATTGGCACGTGATAGGGTCCAATGGAAATGTTACTGGCTCCTGCTCAAGCAAATCGATGAATAACGGGACTCAAGTGATCAAGTGATCAGAGTTTTGGGGAAAAGCACCTTTTCTGTATTTTCTGGATTTTCCTAATGATTTTTGCTCAAGTAACAAGTTCATTGTGCTAGCATTTTTTGTGAGGGTTCCAGCTTAATTAAATGTGAGCTGTTATAATATATGGTGTTTTTTTTAGTCTTTATAAGATCAAAATATACTGATACTGATGAATAATATTTTACCTTTATAAAGTTCAGAGTCCCATTCTGATATATATATATTTGAAATTTATATTAAAGTTCTGTGTTTAGGCTCCATTTGTCAGCATGTGTTCCAGAGACAATTTGGTACCAATTTAAAAGATGAGAGAGAACATGCTAAAATTTGCACATCTCTAATTTCAAATATTACAATGGTTTAGTTCAAAACACTTTTATCCTTCTTTAGTATCTGCATGACAACATTTATGCAGCATTATTGCAAAATGAAAGTATTTGATTTAAAATATAACTCATTTCTGAAACCCAAATGTTTTTATAAGTTAGATCTTTAAATGTCTCTATAAAAATGTGATCCTAAAAAGAATTTAATGAATTGCACCACTAGGAGCTGTAAAACAATACACACTTAATTGGACCACAGGGGGATCAAGCTTCTGATGTTGGCAACAGAACTACAGAGACAAAGAACAAAGTTTTCCTCAGATGCTTGAACCCAAGGCATGCCGATTTTGGGTTTTGCAAACTGTCTTTCTCACAAAGACATCACAGGTCTGTTTCTTTCCCTGATTCAATGGAAAATGCTGGCATTAATATAGATTTGGATTTTTTTTCTTAGCTAGCTGAAAATAGCAGGTAATATCTTACTGCTGGCAAAGATGAACATAGAGACTTATATGACTAGGAATGATTTTAGTTATGGAAAACTGAAAAAAAAATGTCTAAAAGCCTGTGTCTTATTTACAATTCTGTTGTCATATGACTAAGTGCTGTGAGTTTTGCTTATTTCCTTATGCAGAGTGTTAAATTGCACAGTCATCCATATTCATTCATTCTCTATAATTTTACCCTCATTTAAGTTGTGTAAGAATTTTCTGACAACTTCTATTATATACAAGTAATATTTCTTGGGACTGAAGCAATAGTACAATGGTTAGGGTGCTTCTCTTGCACAATTCAATGCTGGTTTGATCCCATCACCGCATTTGGTCCTGAACAACTCCAGAAATTATCCCTGTGCACAGAGCCAGGATTAATCCTGAGCATATATAGTGTGGACACAAACAAAATAAAACAATGTTATTCCTTAATTTAAGCAATTATAAATACATACATATTTATCTGTGGAGAACTACTATACATATATTATAACATGAGGAATATGCAATAAAATTTTCATAGGATATTGGTAATTGAAATTATTCACAGATTGGATTAGTATTTAGTAAACAGAAGTAGTAATGATATTTATACTATAAGGGATTCTGTGATATTGAAGTGAGCTAATGTGTAATGCATGTAGCAAATTTAAACATGTTTTGATAGTATCAAAAAGAATAATATATCAAGCACCCAAGTATTTTAACTAAAAATGATGAACAAGACAGAGAATCGGATTCATAAAATACTAGAAAAAAATTTCTTATGTTAAGTCAATTAAGTCAAGTACCCAGGTATTATAACTAAAAGTGATGAACAAGACCGCAAATGTTTCATCCTCAGTCATTGCTGGTCAGTCAATAAGACTGACAATGAGTACAGAAAATTATGAAACATGAATTTTATAAACCTCCATTTATTGATGATTTTAGAAACTTAGAAAACTATTTCATAGTAAAAACTAAATATAAATATGTTTAGGATCATTAGTCATCATATGGCCTATACAGACAAGAATATTAGTTGATTGTAGAAGTCAGTAATGAGTAGAGTAGTTTGGAATCTGGGTAGATGTAGATAAATCAGAGTAGGTGATGATATCATCAATCTAAGTCAAATCACTAACAGACTAATTGAAAGACAAATTTGGGGGAAGATGTTCTATATATTCAGAGAAGTTTTGAGGCAAAAGAACTTTGGAATCATGCCAACATCAATGTCTTTAGAAACTTTGACAGGATGTGAAAAGCATTCCATTAGAGTAACTGCCGAGACTGTAGGAGGAGGTGCTAATTTTAAACCCAAGCACCGTTGATGCCTATATTAAAAAAATTAAGTATATGTACTTATTGGAATTCAGTGAGGGTTAAATAACTCATCTGTTAAAGAAGGAAACTTTCTTTTTTAAATTTTTTTTCGGTCACCCCCCAAAATGTTCAGGGGCTCTTCGCCCCTGAGCTCTTCTCTCAGGAATTACTCCTGGCGGACCTTGGGGGACCATATTGGATGCTGGGGATTGAACATGGGTCAGCTATGTGCAAGGCAAATGCCCTTCCCACTGTGCTATCACTCCAGCCCCAAAAAGAATCGTTTTTTATATCTAGTCATAGATGAAAGAAGCTTCAATCAGGTTTACATTTTCTTAGGCTTTCTTGACATGGTGCTCCATGGGTTATTTATATTCAAATAATAGAAGAATTTGCAGGGTAGGTGGAAGGTAGAATTGCCTTTTTCTTACCAGCTTATTTTTTTATATAGTACAAATGCATTTTAAGATAGGTTAATGAAATGTTTCTGAAATATTGATATATTCAATTTATAGTGCCCCAAAGCATGAAATATTTGATATTCATTCATTATTTATACAAAAACATAGACGATTCTATAAACTTTAATATTTAGCACCATATTACTAGTGGTAAAGACTAAAATAATACCAATTAATTTATTTTTTCCAGGTCACACATGTGCATCATCATTCTAGACCATATCTTTGCATTCAATTTAGGGCTATCATTTGATGATACTAAATTTTATTAACAGCTTTCTTAGGACCTGCTTCTCAAGATTAATTTCAGAAAATATATTTATAAATCATTTGGGCAAAATTAGTTCCCAGAAAATGTTGGCAAAATATTAAACTATTTCAACATGTTAATTTGTATGTGAACATAATTTAAAACTCATTAAATAAAACAAAAAAGAAATTTCTTATCTCTAAAATGTAGTTACAGAATTACATTTAACATATCTTAATATTTTATCAGTAAAATCCTCTGATTAGACATATATATTGTTTTATCTTACCATTATGAATTTTACCTATTTCTCCCCTTTCTCCAAAAAAAAAAAAAACCTTTTCATTTGTTTTATTGAATCACCATGAGATAGACTATCACAAAACTATTCATGAATGGGTTTCAGTCATACAGTGTTGCAACACCCATACCTCCACCAGTGTACATTTTTCACCAATAATGTCCCCAATTTCCCTCTTATCTCATCCTCAGCCTGCCTCCTTTTCGTGCATTATGGTTTGCAATATGGTTTGTAATAAGATGTCATCATTTTTGTTCAGGGTGGTCTTTATTTTTATAAAGACAGTAAAGCTAGAATATCTCTCTTCCTTCCTTCCTTCCTTCCTTCCTCCCTCCTTCCTTCCTCCTTCCTTCCTTCCTTTTTCCTTCTTTCCTTCCTTCCTCCCTTCCTCTTCCCTTCCTTCCTTCCTTTCTTTCTTTCTTTTTCTTTCTTTCTTTCTTTCTTTCTTTCTTTCTTTCTTTCTCTTCCTTTCTTTCTTTCTTTCTTTCTTTCTTTCTTTCTTTCTTTCTTTCTTTCTTTCTTTCTTTTTCTTTCTTTCCTTTCTTTCTTTCTTTCTTTCTTTCTTTCTTTCTTTCTTTCTTTCTTTCTTTCTTTCTTTCTTTCTTTCTTTCTTTCTTTCTTTCTTTCTTTCTTTCTTTCTTTCTTTCTTTCTTTTCTTTCTTTCTTTCTTTCTTTCTTTCTCCTTTCTTTCTTTCTTTCTTTCTTTCTTTTCTTTCTTTCTTTCTTTCTTTCTTTCTTTCTTTCTTTCTTTCTTTCTTTCTTTCTTTCTTTCTTTCTTTCTTTCTTCTTTCTTTCTTTCTTTCTTTCTTTCTTTCTTTCTTTCTTTCTTTCTTTCTTTCTTTCTTTCTTTCTTTCTTTCTTTCTTTCTTTCTTTCTTTCTTTCTTTCTTTCTCTTTCTTTCTTTCTTTCTTTCTTTCTTTCTTTCTTTCTTTCTTTCTTTCTTTCTTTCCTTTTCTTTCTACTGGATGCAGCCTTAGGTTGTGAACATGACTGCCGGACTTCTGGAAGTTCAGGGAGGGGGAGATAGCACAACCCGACCATGAGAGAGCCTGGGGATTTTAGTCACAAAACCTGCATACTCAAATTTTCAGATGGTTAGTATCTTGGTGAGGTACATCTCAAGAAGGTGGAATCCAGCAATGGTAATAGCAGTAATTTTGGATTGTGGGAGTAAGTGGCTTCTAGGGGCTCTGCTTGGTGTGGCATTGTGCAAACTGGCTCCCTCTGTTAAACTCTGGACTCTTCAGCCTTGAGGTAGTCTAATATTAGCTGGCATTGATCTGTTTTGAGATTTATTTATGGGTCTCTGAAGCAAGGGTGATAAATTAGCTGAGCAAGAGTTGGCAGAGCAAGAGTTGATTTGTGGGCATCACTCCCACATACCTAACTTTAGGCAGCTTAATTTCTTGGGAAACTTGGTGCTGAATTACTGGAATCAAGCCAGAGGCACAAAGGTGATTTTGTGGTATCAGTAAGTCTGAAGTCACCCAGTCTATATGGCTGCAGTGGCCCAGGCACAGTCAGGGCTGCTACCATTCATGGCATGGACACTCTGAGCAACCTGCAGCACCATCCAGCAGAACCTGACCAGGGGTGCCCCAGTCCTGGGTCTCTAGACCGTTGGCATTCAGGGAGGTTTGACTTCATAATATGCTAGAGGCAACACAGGTCACCTGGAAACTAGCAGGCAGAGAATCACCAGGGCCCCATAGTGGGAACCTGGAATGTCCAGTTAACTACAGGATCTATGCTCTGTGATAGTCAGAGCCAAGTAGTCCTATTCAAACGCATTGACTCTGCCACTGCCCATACTGCCAAGATGGTGGGAACTCCATCACCATTTTTTTTCCTCCCCCTAACTGGTTGGTACTCTAGCAGGTAACCCGTCGGTTTCATTTATGAACACTATTCTGTGACAGAATGTGCAAGGGGGCTCACATTCATTCATGAAGACATTTTATAACCACCTCGCCCTCAGGGTGTTCAGTCTGCTGGGAGCTGCTATCACTCCTGATCTCTGATTCTTGCTCCTGATCACTGTCATCTTGCCATCTTGACTGGAATTTACCTATTTCTTAAAATCACACCCTTATTAATATCTATTTTCAAGTTTGAGGAATGCACCTCAAAACACATTCCCTAGTCTTAAAGTACAAATAATTCCGAGTTAAGAAAAGCTTTGGTTATATAGCTGCCTGCACTTCAAACCACAAAATCCTGGAAATTGGCTTCCTGAAGGCTCCAGAGAACAACGTTGCTCCCTGTTTATACTGCCTAAGACTGTCTTCTGCCCCGCACTCACGGCAGAACCGACTTCCTCTGCCAGCAACCCACATCATTAAGGGAAGATGATCGTGATCATATATATTAATATATCCACATATTCACTGATTCCTTTTGAGGATTGTCTGAACAAACCTTCATTCTGTATATAAGAATTCCATATATTTCATATATTATTTATATATAATTTATTTTGTATTGTTATTAGCCTATACCCAGATGTGCTGAGTGTTTTATGCTGAAAGATCTCCCCTAGTGGCTCTTGCAGACCCTATGATATACTGGAATGAAAAGTGTTTGGCCCTGTGAAAATCAAGCACTGTACTTGCAATACTATCACTCCATCTATGTTTTACATATTTTAATATAATTTATTATTTAGTATCAGCATCATAAACAGAAAACTTGATTGAGTGCCTTATTAGACATATTTTAGGGGCGGAATAGATAGTATAGTAGTTGAAGTACTTGACTTGCTTTTAGATGACCTTGATTCAATCAACACTGCATATGATTTCCCAAGCATTTCCAGGAATGTCCCTCAAGCTCTGACTTAGGGCAAGTCCCTGAGCTCCTCTCAGTGTGTCCTTATGGGAAAAAATGAACATATCTTGGTTTTCGATAATACTATGATGTCTATATGCTGCAAATAATTTAAATTCATTTTATAAAGCCTATAAGAGTTATTGCATATTATGTCATAACTTCATCAGTTAAATTCAATTAATAAAAGGATTTAGTCTGTATAAAGATTTTTAACAAAATTCTTTGCATCTTCACATACTTTGAATTCAGTAATGACAATTAATCTTCAGATCCAAATTGAAAATAGCTGGAAATTTATTTCTTTGGCATTTTACTCAGTCTGATTTTATTCATTATGCAGATATCAGTCTTGCAAAATTGATTATTATAACTGCATTCTTCTTTTCATTGGATATTCACACACAGGCATAACTTTTTCAGTTATACATATATGTATGTTAGAAGAAAATAAGATAATCAAATTAATCTAAAAGAGAATCATGTTTTGGTTATAGTCAATTATTAGTGAAAATTAAAACAGCTGGAGTTTTATTTTAAAGTTTTATCAAGCTCTTATAGTTCTGTGCTATCAAGCACATCATTCCAATATTTTGCCAGGAATATCTGTGGGATGCTAAAAATAGTTTCCATCTGATTGATTTTTAAGATTAATTATTGAAGTAAAACATCACTCCAAATTACTAGATGACTATGACTACACAGATGAGTATTTTCTGATCATACTGAATACGTATGAGCTAATGCCAGTAATTATAGTTGATTTATTTTCCTTAATAGAATCTTATTCTGATTGATCAGCATCTAATTTTCTTAGAGTCCTCATTCTTAATGTATCTACTTTACAGTGTGCTTGTTATACTACTAATATAATCCACACATATATAGTAAAAATGGTTAAATTACCATTTATGGTTAATGGTTAAAATAGTTAAAATGGTTAAATTACCATTCATAGATAAAAAGTATTTTAATACTTGATCACTAATCTACTGAGAAACATAATTGGTATGTATTTTTTGAACTTCAATTAGGAAAACTTCTTACCAAGTCTCTTCATTCAATACTTCATGTTACTTCAAAGCAAACATTTCTACTCTACATAGACAATCTATATTTACATATCTTTTTCATTCAGAAAAAAATTTTATTTTCTTTACAATTGTATCAGTTAAATTAAAGAGCTCTCTCACACACAAACACACTGAAATGCAAAAAGGATAGACTAGTTTAATGCCTACTATCAATTATTTAGGTGTCGTAAGACTGGAGTTCCACATTAACATTCATTGCATGCAGTTTTCTATCCAGGCTGGGGACTCTGTGCAGACTCCCTCACTTCCAGTTCTCAGATACAATCCTAAGAAACCAGTTTCAGTCCACTTAGAGTATTGAATCATTTTACCCTTCTGTTTTGGTCTATTTTTTGAAATTTTTAATGGAAAGAAGGGAAGTTGCAATACACACTGATATTACTCAGTACTTTCTTCTAATTCTGTCTTCAGTACTCACTTCCAGACATAGTGGGGAGACAACATGTGGTAACAGGGGTAAAACCAGGGCCAGCCACATTCAAAGCAAGAAACTTAATCTTAGTGCATTCTGTGGCCAGATTGTTGTCAGAACATAGATTAAGTTGCTTGCTTTAATATTTACCCAATACCAGTTACATGATTCTAACTGTAGCAGAATCTTGTATTTGAAATTCTGATATAGTGCCATTATAAACAGTGGGAATAATGTCACTATGTTGAGATCATTTCCATATGTTGTCCCATTGGGAGGAAAAACTCATGAAGCACAAAAAAAGAGTTATGGAAATTGCACTACTGGGAACTTACTAAATTCATATTATCATTTTTTTCAAAAGCCAGGACAGTTTTATTCACAAAATTTTTCATCAATTATATTTTCTATGAATAATCTAGTTTCTATGTTTTCCTTCTATTCAGAGAGGACATGGACATTTATTCAAGAAAAATTAGTCAAAAAAGAAGTGCTATAAATTTAAGATGAAAACAAATTAGAGGAGTTACAGAGAGCGCTCAAGAGTAGAGCACATGCGAGGCACGTATAAGGCAATGTGCTACATCCCTAGTACCCAGTTACCATCAGGTGTAGCCCTGTGTACCCCAAAGAGTGTGATCCTATTGAAAATAATACAGAATTAGGGCTAGAGGCATAAAGTTCATGCCTTGCAGGTAACAAATCTCAGAACCATCTCTACCACACATGGTCTTCAAACATCACTGAATATATGTTGAAAATCCCAAAGAACCACCAGGTCTGGTTCTAAAGACCACCAAGACTCAAGGTAGTAGGGTAATCCCTGGAATGCCAGGGATGTGAAGCAGCTCATACTCAGGTCCTTGTCGTGGACCACTTATACAGCAGGTAAAGCACTGGCAGAAGGTTCCAGGGCCTTCTGATCTGCCTGAGAGACTTCCCCTAATGACCCCTGCCTCCCATAAAGACAAACAAACAAGCAAACAAAAAAACACTAATCTAACTTTCAGTTCAGAGGTAAAAACAGTAGGAAAAATTCTCGAAAAAATTCAAGAGCTCCCTGATGGTTCATTATATTCAAAATAAAAATAAATATAAGTAAATATACAACGAAAATGTTAGCAATTTGTTATAAATATAATGAATGTCATTTTATTAATTTGTTGACTTTTTCACATTTTTTTCAATTTCTTGTCTTCTATGTTAAAAGCCACCCCTATCATTATAATCACGAAAATATATTCCATTTTCTTCATGATCTTTCTACTAAAGTGCAATGCACAAAAGTTCCCTGATTTTCCTTGACTAAACTATCAGATGGCCAAATTCTCATGTAGATCTCAGAAGCCAGGGCAACTTTTGGCCATGGCCTTGAAGGCTTCTTGAAATTCATCTTCATATTGGCTTACATTGACCCTCAAGTTACCCTGAGAACATACAAAACAAGCTGGGTGCACGCTGTCCCCGCAGGAGGATTGAATTAGACAGAGGAAGCACAGATGTAGAAACTCTCTGTTTTTCATAATGAGCTGCAAGTAAACCAATTCAACCCATGTCTCAGAGGAAGTTTTCTCCATTAAAATGATCAGGAAGCAATCCCATCTTCTTTATGGTTTGTTTTCATTCAATCAAGAACAATTCTGTTTTCATTTAGAGACCCAGGATAAGAGTTTTCTACAGCCACTCATTTGAGATATCTATGAAGAATTGTTTCCACATATACTTTGGGGAAACATGGATATAAATCAACAAATTTATCTTAATTTTTACCACTTCAGATGGACTCATTTGGATGACTTCTTTATTCTTATTTATAGGCTTTAGGTTTTTTGCACTTCAAACTACGTTGTACAATGAAATTTGCAGATTTTTTTTTTTGTATTTGTTGAGTTAAAAGAAATCACTGGAACAGGTGTTTTTTTAATTTATATTGTAATATAAATTGAGCTTTAATCACCAGTTATTTTTATGTCATCTAGAACAGAAATGTTTGATGTAAATTTTTGTTTTGTTGTCCTAATAAGCAAAGCGATTTAAGAAAGTCTCCAACTAAACAGATTTAAACTATAACCTGAATGGAGAGGTTTATAACCCAAAATGTCAACTTCTTTTTTGGTGGTCAGTCATATAGCATGTCAGTCAGTTTAAATAAAAAAATTAAATATGTGTTCATTTCAGAAGACTCATTAAGTGATCGTGTCTGGTAGAAGATCAATTATTTTCTAAATTCTCAGTGATTCCTAAGCATATTTCAATTTTTTATGAAATAATAAAAAATGCAAGGAAACTGAGATCAATATAACATTGTTTAAAAAAAATAAAGCTTGTGTTATTCCCTTAAATATGAGACTTGTCTCACTGGGCTTTGTAGTTCTGTTGTTTTATTCAGGTCCTCAACTCACTAACATGTTCAATAGTGGCCATAAGCGTCTTTTTTTCTCATTTTAAAATATATTTCCTGAAGATGAGGAGATATAATCTCTCTCTCCTATCCCAGAGACATAAGGTGTTTCATGGTATTCTTTGCCTTAGAGAATATAGTCTGGCAGTTAGAGTTGAAATATGTATCCATGTTCAAGCAAAAAAAAGAGAGAGGAGAGACAGAGAGAACGGGCTCTTATTGACTCTTAGTTCTTAATACAGAAATTACTAAAAAGCTATAAATGAATATCAAAATGCATTGCAAATATTCCATTGTAAATAAAATAGATACTATTGACTCTACAAAAAGAATATTATATGGATATAGATACAAAAATTTTCTCTGGGATAATAAATTTTTGTTAACCTAAAGAGCTATAAAATAAGGATCAGCATGTAGAAGATGTATAAATCACGCAATGCAAAAGAGTGGGAAATTAAATTCAGGAATAATGAGTAGATGAGTATTGAGCTCATGATCAATATATATTTAAAAGTACATAATTGCTTTAAAGGAAGAATTAATGTCTTCTGTAAATGTTTATTCTAATAAATAATATATAACATAATAATATAATAAAAATGCACTAGGTATTTTAATCAGTTCAAAATATCTTCCACTGCTCATTCATTCATTATAAAGCATTTCAGTAAACCTAATTAAAATTTTAATATAACCAAACAGTAAATCAAATTGCATTTAACTGAATATACAAAGGAAAACTGGGTGTAAATGAGGAAGAGGAATTGGATTGAAACAAATTCTCAAATATTTCTCAAGAAAGAATAGTCTAACAAAAACCTACTGCTATTTTCTACCTTCAAACACGTGGTAACAGTACAGATTTCTCTCAGATTAAAATGCTCATCTTTAATGTTAGCTAGAGTAATAGCCCTAAAAGAAAACTTTACCTTAGCAAAGCAGAACTTGTGATGCAGTTCAAGGTAGAGTGCATGTGTGTAGCTTTGAAATCACAAATTTAATTCCAGGCACTGACCCACATACTGAGTGGTGTCCCCAAAACACAGCCATTTGTGAACTCTGGCACTACAACAAAGTGTGAGATGCCCACTGACACTGCAAACCAACGTGTGTCAGCAAACACGCATGTGGTCTTGATCCTAAAGTGTGTGACCTCCTAAATACACAATTAAGAGCAATAGTAGGAAGAGCCAAAAGTAGTGCAATCTCTAGAATCTTAACCATATTGACTTTAGAAGAATTTTTATTCTCTTAATTTTTTGTGGACACAAGGAGAAGTAATCATATGGTTATATTTCTGCTGGTTCAGTGAAAAGAAAAATGTTCCCCATGAAACATTTATTTTCAATTGGAAGCCATAAAGTACCCATTTGTTTTACTGTGCTGTAGAACTAATACAACATGAAGTTTCAGAGCAGATAAAGATAGATGAATGAAGTTGCGAGCCCACTAGAAAAGTTATGCTGACAGACTGATACACAAGAATCATATATTTTGGTTGACAAATGGGTTCTGCACCAGCATTTTTAATACTGTAGGCTTTATTTCTCATCTGCCCATTTTCCAAATGTGATTGTAAAAGGCCACACTCAATCTTCATGGAGAAATGATATATATATGTATGAGGCAGTGAACCAGAAGTGAAACCAGATGAAATGGGCTACATTTAGTTTATACTTAGTTTATATGAACAACATTGATTGTTAGCTCAATGCAAGTTACTCTGCTATCTCTCTATCCATCTGTTCCTTTAGTGGAAATTAGGACTTATGTAAATATATTTACATCTCCTTCAACACTGAGAACTTTAATTCCGGTAAATAGAAACTGTCAGTCAACATTTGAAAGGAGCTACGTTATGAATAGAATAGGAAGTTAATCATAAAGCTAAGGAAGAAAGGAAACATTTTATCTTCGATTTAGGAAAAGAAAAGAATAAGGGTGTGTGACTGTGTAAAAAGTCTGTATTCAAGCTTAAGGTATACAGAGAATATCATAACAAATAAATAGTTTACTGAGAGAGTAGAGAGATAATCATAAACTTAAAAGGGGAAAACTTGCATAGAGCCAACAGGGTTTGATCCTTGTCATCATAATACCTGGTCCCTCAACCCACAAGTATTAAGCACTGAGGACAAACATAAACAAACAAAAAGAAAAGAAAAGTGCTTGTTATTAACAAGTATTATTAGCTATACAAAATAAATATAAGCTAGCATTTAAAGCTGTAACTGCTTTATATATCAGATAACTAGATTTAAAAAAGAGCAGTGCTGAGCATATTTTTATAGCTCAATCTCTTTTATAAAAAGATGAGAATTCTACAAATATTCACAAATCATTTCTACTAATTATTATTCATGCCAAGGGATATATTCATGTCGATATGTTGGACTTACACAGTCTAAAGGAAGTAGCCCAGGGAGATGAAAGTGGAAATATACAGGAGATCTTGCAGATTTCCAGATGAAAAGAAGATTCTACTCTTCCCAAATATTTTAAGAGTTACTAGCATGTTTTTAAGAAAAAACTTAATCATGAAGTGGTAACTGATAATCTGCCATCACAAGGAATCAATAAAGAAAGCTAAACATTTACCAAAAACTAAAAAGTTTCATTTCAGTTTCCATGGGCAGTTTATATTATTTATGTCTACAGTTTCTCAATAACATCCCTCAAGTCTGTGCTCAGACTTTGCCTGAAAGCAGCCTCCAACCTTTTTTCCCAGTTTCCAGTCCTTCTAAATATTGCATGAGTCCACAGTTATTAAACATAAGATAACATGGTACCAGAAACAACATTCAACATCTTTAAAAATGGGGAGAAGAAATGAACAGAAACTTTCTTCAAGGAAGAAACAAAATGCCCAAAACACACATAAAAATACTCTACATCACTAATTTTCAGGTAGATAAAAAATCAAACCAACAAGATATCATCTCAAATCACACAACCAAAAGAATAAGAACAACCAGTGTTGGCATGTTGCAGGGAGAAAGGGACTCTCCTTTGTTGTTGGTGGAAATGCTGAGTGGTTCAGCCTTTAGAGAGAATGATTGAGGCGTTATTCAAAGACACTAGAAATTTAGCTTCATAGTCCCCAACAATACAACTTCTGGGAATATACCCTGGGGCTTCAAGAACACACAGCAGACATGCATCTGCAATTCTATGTTTATTGCAGGACTATTCAAAATAGCCACAATTTGGAAACAATCCTAGTCACCAAGAACAGACATCTTGTGATGAAGCTATAGTACATCTACCCAATGGAATACTAAGAAGCTGTTAAGAAAAATAATGTCATGAATTTTGCTTATAATTGGATGAATACAGAGATCATTATGCTGAGAAAAATGAATCAGAAGGAGAGGGACAGGCACAGAATGATTGTATCCATTTGTAGGGTATAAAGAGATACAATATCCAAAGAGAACAGAAACAAGGGCTTGAGATCTGGTATATGGTTGGAAATTTGCCTCAACCACTGGAGGAAAGGAAAGTTGGGATAGGGGAGGGGCTACTACGACAAAATAGTGGTAAAAGAACTGCATGCTGAAAGAAGGAAATGGAACAAACATGATAAACTCTCAGTATCTGTATTGCAAATCATAATGCCCAATGGGAAAGAGGAGGAAAGAAGGAAGTGTCTGCAATGGAAACAGGATGGAGGGTGGTGGATGGGGTGCAGCAGGATGGTAAAGGGGTACATCGGGGTGGAAATGTGAAGTTATAAGTTTGGGAACATTGCGTGATTGAAACCAGGTCATGAACTGTATCACACAGTTGATTCAATAAAAAATAAATAAAATAAAGATAAAGTGATGAATTTGTAAATTTGGAGATTCCTATTTAAGAATTTAGAAAATATTTGAATATAATTGTAATCTTTACATAAATGATAAATAAAGTGGTAAATCTCCTTAAGTATTTTAAGAAAACTTCTGTTTCTTAACCAAGTATTTTTGGTGATATCATTTTATAGATAATAGAGAGACATAGATGACATTAATAGATGTGCTCCACACAAAATAGTTCTAATGTACAGTATATACATATAGCCATGAATTTAAATGCTGCTTATGTATCATTATTTAATACACCGTCTTGCACCAGAGATAGTATTGGACTTTTGAACCTGTGTTTTATTCAGGCAACTCTAATATGATCACAGGCTGCCAACACCACCACTAGGACTTAACAATCACACTAAGACAATACAATCAAAATGCTCTCATTTTACATTAAACTATATCCTATTATTAATAATATTTTGAATCTGTACATGCACTAATTGAAATACTGTTTTTTGGGGGTTTAGCTCCAAAAACATCAGTATTGGGAATACAAAGAATACACAATAACTGAACATGGGTTTAAGTACTGGACATAATCGTTTTTTATATTTGTTTCATTAGTAAACCATTTAATATCCAATCAGTTTAGCTTTCTTTTATATAAAATATTTATTGTAGCAATAACTACTGTGAAAGATTTTATTGAAGACTAGATTCCAAACTCCTTACTAAATTTTATATTGAAACTTTCTCAGTACTCTCATCATATTTGTCTGATTTTCATTTTTAAAATAAATTTATATTTAAAGGTAATAAAGCAATACAATTTAAAATCATAAATATTTTATGTATTATTTAAATATTCATGAAAATATGTGACATTTCTAAAATAATGTTATTAGTTATTTTCTGTAGTGTCTTTAGTATAGTATCATGTCTTCTGCAAATAGTGAGTTTGACTTGTTTCCTATACAGATTCCCTTAACACGTCTTTCTTGACTGATCTCTATGTTAATAATTTCCAAGACTGTGCTGACTATTAATGACAAAAGTGTGAAAACGTTTCTTGTGCATTTAATTAGGGGTAAAGGCTTCAGTTTTTCACCATTGTCTTTGATGTCTGTTGTAGGTTTACGTAACTTCTGGTTTTAATTATATTAACGGAAGTTCCTTTAACCCACAGTTTATTGATAATTTTTGTTAAGATCAAGTAGTAGATTCTGATCAAAGGCTTTCTCTGTGTCTATTGATATGATCTTATAATATCGGATATGGTGAACAACAGTGACTAGGTTGTAGATCTAAAGCCATCCTTGTTTCTCCTGGATGAATATTACTTTTAATGGCATAAGATTTTCTGATGTGTTGTTGGATTTGGTTTGTTAATATGTTTTTGACAATTTTTGCATCCGTGTACATCAAGGACATAGATACATTTGATAATCATACCTCTGCTTTGGGTACCAGGGCAATATTGGCTCTAGAAGCTGTTAGGGAGGACTTCTGTTTCTTCAGCTCTCCGGAAGAGTACGAAGCTCTTCATCACATCACAAAAAGAAGCAGTGACCAGAAAGAAGACATGCTGCTGACTGGGAGAAAATATTTTACATCTATCTATATGATAAAGATAACATTCCAGATGTTTAAAGCACTAATAAACCTTAAAAGTAAATAAAAACTCATGCAAAATTAGGGGAAGAGATAAATAGAAAACTTCCTCAAGGAAGTCAGATACTCTGGTTGCATTATTAACAAGAAAAGGTTTTGCATTCTGTTCACTTTGCTAGATTTTGTTGGTTCTGATCATATTTGAATTTCTTCCTATAAAAAGCTTCAGTAGAAAAGAAATATTCTTATATCATTGACTGTAGGTCTCATCATTCAAAAAACCTATGGACAAATAACATCATCATCTATCAAGAGAGCCGTGAGATCTCATAGACTTCATCTTTAGCATTGTCAGCAGCACATGATATATTATCAATCACCCTTTTTCTGTAAACTTGACACTAACATTTCTGAATAAAAATAATTTCTGTTTTATTCAGCTATGATGAAAAAGTGAAATAATACCGCTTGGTCTCTCAAGCATGAGCCATGGAATATATGCTGCTTTGCTAGAGTCTGCTTGCAGGCTTTATCTACTTTTTATATTTTACTAAGTATCTAATATAGTGAGAATTTGTTATATTGTATTATAGTGTTTATATAAGTCTCCTAGGACAATTATAACAAAATGACACAGGCTGCTGGCTTAAACAACATTGATTTAATTTCTTCATAGGTTTGCAGACTAGTATTTCTGTGTGTTCACAGGTTTTGTTTCTCCTATGGTGTCAACTCCACTTGGCTTGCAGAGCAGACTTTTTTACTGTATCTTTGCATGGTTTTATGTGATGCTTTCATTTGTTTCCAAATTTCCTCTTCTTATAAAGATATTATAGTGAATCAATGCACATTGCCACAGCTTCTTTTTTTAATTCTTTAAAGAATCCAAATACACACTCAAAATACTGTGACTTGAGGCTTGGATACATGGATTTTTAGAAATCTAATGTATAATCATCTTAATATCTAAAAATATGCCAGGAGGAAAATAAATAAAACTCTACTTCCAACAGTATTTATATTTTAATGGTGTTTGGGTTTAAGTATATAATTAAGTATATAATTTTGTAATAAGTGATAAAAAAAGAAAAAATTTAACAAGTTCTTATGGCTCAGTAGACTAGTGAACTAATGTCTCTCAAAGGAAGTGATAGCCCATCTAGAAAATGAGATAAAATGAGTCTTTCAGCGACTTGAAAAACTGCTCTCAGTTAAGCTTATTCTAGTGTACTATAGCCCATCTAGAAGATGAGATAGAATGAGTCTTTCAGGGAACTTAAGAAAACTGCTCTCAGGTAAACTATTTTAGTGAACTAGGCTCTAAAAAAGGTAATGCCTGCACCAGAACTATAGTTTAGTGTCATATCATAATATAGAAAACAAAGTAAGGGAAACTACAATTTACATTATAAAGACTGGTACAAATCAAATGGAACAGAACATTCATAGATTTTAATTGTTTCTAAGAATTAGAAATATAGCAATAAGAATAATATTATTGGTTTATTATAAATTTTTATTTGTTAAGGAAAAATAGAGATAAGACAAATTAAAGAATGAGTTTATATAACAATTCAGGGATAAAGTGATTTTCGGAATAAGAAATAGTAACGGAGGGAATGGAAAGACCTTAATAGTTGAGTGTATGCCTTACTCACTAGAGTTCAGTGTTTAATCCTTAGCAAACACCTGGTCTCCAGAGCATTTCAAAGAGAAAACCCCAAGTACAGAACCGGGAGTAGCCTCCAAGCATGACTGGTTCTGGCTTCTAAACCAAATCAAAATGAACTAAGGTAAATAGATGGAAAAGAATATATAGAATTAAATTATAAAGAAATATAAACAGTCCTATACTTTTCCAGCAACCTATTTCTCAAACCTTTGAAAGCTATGATATATTTTTTGCCCTGAAAAAAATCAAAAGTTAGCTTCTCATTGTTTTATTGATATTGGAAAAATAATACAGCTTTTGGCCTATCCCAAAAGTCATCCTACTATAATCAGTGGGTGTCAGAAAAAATTCAAGAATACCAGGTCAAATAAAATAATAATAACGACATTATTTCTTCTACTGAAACTAAACAGAATGACAATATTTACTTGTACAATTTTCTGAGTCCCAATCGTGATCATTAGTAAAGAACACAGGTAACAGTTAGATGGTAAGTAAGCATCTTGACAGGGTATTTTCAATATTAAGAAACTCAAATATTTAGCATGGGTAAAAAGCAAATCTGCCTTTGGCTACAGAGTGGAACACTGCTAGTATTAAATACTATAAGAAACATTCTGCTATTCTCTGCTGGAGAGATTTATTCTCTCATCTTATGCTGTGCAAACAAAACACCCTTGAAAAAGTAGTCCTGGACAAATGGGACTTAATACCCATGCCCAGAAGATAGGAAAAAACATGAGAAGCCTGTGGAGAGCTGCTTCCCAAATTTATCTAATCCTCCTTTCAATGTTCCTTGGCTTCTGACAAATTTTTCCATCAAAATTCTGTTCTACTAGCCATAGCAAATAATGCAACTAAGGCTTGTTTCACTTGTACCACTTGTCTTCCCCATTGTTCATCGAGCAGAGACCAGCAACATCTCCATATGACCTATGACAAGCTAGTGTAGCCCAAGGGCATCTGCTTGCTCCAGGAACACAAAGAGCCTCAAACATTCCTTGTTACTGGTTTTTGGCATATCAAATACAACACGGGTAGCTAGGCAGGTTCTGCCCTGTGGGTGGCACACTCTCAGTAATAGGCTCCAATCTCAGTGCATTTACTAATAAACTGCAATAGTTACTTTTGGGTGGAGCTCTAAGGAGCTTTGGATTCCAGATGTTGAGAATGACTGCCCTCATGGTGTGGGGATTCCTCTGGCTTCTTGCTAGGCTCACTGAGATGATGGGCCAGGGCTAGAACCCGCCAAGAACTCTATAGTGTATACATGTGAAACATCCTGGGAAGGACCTGGTCCTAACTTCCAGTATTGTTGAAGACTGTCACATGCCGGCGCAGCTGTGGGTTTGGAGTGTCTCTCTTCCGGGTTGCTGGCTCTGGTGGTTGGGAGCTCATAGCCATGCCCTCTGAATGGAGGTGGAGGGATGGAGGAGGAGCCCAAATCCCTGCTCCAGGTCCGGCCTGCATGCCCCAACCCGCCTTGCATATGTGAGTGAACCCTAGGAGCTATGCAGGACTTGGTCAGGGTATGGCTGAGCCATTTCCGGCCATCCGAACTCCATGGGTTGGTCCATGTGGGGCCGAGAAGTGCAGCTGTGGGTCTGGATTGTCTCTTTTCCGGTGTTGCTAGCAGTGGTGGTTGGGAGCTTGCAGCCACACCTGCCGACACAGAGGTGGACCCCTGGTCTAGTCCAACATAGTTCCTAGGGTTTGCTCATATGTGCAGGGGGCACTCTGGCTGGACAGGCTCACAGTGGTATAAGAAAAAAATTAAAAAGGGATTGTGCTTGGAAATAATCTGTAGTGGATGTCCAGTATTCAAAGTAAGTTTATGTAGCTGTCTATCAATTTGACATCAATTATGACACCAAAAGTGCTATATAGTAGATGTTCCTTTAGAGCAATGACAGAGATAGCCTTTGCAGGTATATTTTGCTTAGGAGACAAAAAAGTTAATGTAAGGGGTCATTAGAAATTAAAGGAGGATTGCATTTGAAAATAATGTGCTAAGAGGAGAATGTTAAAAGATCTCACCACATTATCAAATCTTTAGAAAATGGTTCAATATCAAAAGAAGGTCACTATGGAATGGGTCACAGAAGTAACCTGTGTTAGCATATAAAATGCAAATATGCATTTAATAGTATTTCCTGGGTAAATGTTTTAATGTCACATCTGCTTAAAACATTAGGCATAAAAGTATGGTAACCACTCTTTCAAACCAAATGCAACAAAGTACTTCAGACACATTAACATTCTATAAATATTTAAAAGTTTTGAAGAAGGAATCTAACATGTTTAAGTACACTCACCATTATACATCTGGTTACTATAATTAAACTCTTGACTTCATTCATTTATATGAATAGATACTAGACATTCTATTGATACATTATGTAAAATAAGGTAAGCCTTAATGATAAGCAATGACATGTCTAAGATATAAAAATAATCTAAACTTCCATAATATGTTGTAGAATTTATCATTAATCAAAATAATTTACATAATATGCTACAGACTTTTTTATCAATCATCATATTTCACTGTCACTGTATCACTGTCTTCCCGTTCATCGCCAATTTGCTCGAGTGGGCACCAGTAACATCTCCATATGTCCTGTCTCATGCTGGTAGAGCCCAAGGGCATCTGCTTGCTCCAGGAACATAAAGAGCCTCAATCCATTTCGGAATGAGGTCTATAATTGTTACTGGTATTTGGCATATTAAATACAACACAGCTTGCCAGAGTGTCATGACTCACAGACATGGGGCAGAGCTGCTACTTGCTCTTCCTGTGCCCAGCCGCTCAAGAGGTGCCCAGGAGGGATGGCAGGTTCTAGCCCTGGCCCGCCACCCCAGCAGAGCCTTGCAACAAGCCAGACGAACCTCCACTCCGTGAGTGCCTCCATATTCCACATCTGGACTTCTCTCATCAGAACTCCACCCAGCAGACCAGCCTATCACAGCCCGGCTCGTTTGGCCGCTTGGCCAAGCGGTTCATCAATAAATGCTGGACATCATATTTACACCATGATAAATAACTAATATGCAACTGTTCATGGATATAGCAAATAAATAATTTCTGTATTACAGGATAAATGACGAACACATAAACCACCTTTCTTGGCATATTTCCGGTTATATTTTTACTATGTGAATCTTGGCAAATACTGTGCTGATGATAGTTTTGCTATCAATAGCATAGCAATGTCAACAAGTTTTACAGAAAACCTCTCTCTCCATTCCCTAGATCAGTCTTCTGTTTCAACCTTTTAAGTTATGCATAAAACATATAAAATTCCAGGTATTTATAAAGTCATATTTATTGAGCACATAGGAGAAGGTAGTTTGGTGCCTTACATGTTTCATCTTGGGGCCTCCTCATGCTGGTTCCTCACTGAGTCTCAAGTATATCTGTTCCACTCTGATATCTCACTCTTTCTATACCTTAAACTCCACTGCTATCACCTAATCCATCTCCTGTGATTTGGGTTTTGATTCTTTTGATCATTCTTGCTGCTCTTTGACTTTTTTGGTTTCTCATTGCTTTTTAATGATGCACATTTTTTCCTGCCATCTTCTTAGCCACTGTCATGAATGCAAGTAGGAGCCTAGGATTCAAGAGAGCCTGTGATCTGATTCTATCCTTCCCAGAGAGAAAGTTTCATGTCCTGCTTGTACCCCTTCAGGTGTTTTTATCTCTCCTTATCCATGTCCATTATCAATCTGACTGGCTACCTTTCAAGTTAATAGGATTTAAAATGACTGATTACACAGGGACAATTGCAACTAGATTATCTGGGATGTCACTTCTCTGATTCCCCTCCATTTTATCCATAACACTATTAGAGGTAAAGTGTACGCTTGAGTAGGACAAATAAATGGTTACCATTTTAGGTTTTTTTTTTTTTTTTGGAGGGAGAGAGGTGGTGATTTATGCCACATCCAGTGGTGCTCAGGATTTACTCCTGGTGCTAAAATCAGGGATCACACCTAGCTGTACTCAAAAGTGGTATTGGTGAAGCCATAACGGGTGCCAGAGATTTGTCCAAGCTCAACCAACACAAGGCAAGTACTTTTCCAACTGTACAGTCTTGCCAGCCCCAACATTTCAATTTTAACTAGTTCAGAATTCAGAAATAATGAACAATCCATTACTAGAGTAGCACCCTTGCAAATGATAGTTAATGTTTCAAAACATACTTTGGTCTGTTTTACTTCAAAGAGGGAACAAAAATATTTTTTCTCATTAACATTAGTTTGAACTAAAAAGTAGATAAAAGAAATCACAAGGGTAATTTTTAATCAACAAGCAAAAAAACACAAGTTCTCAAAGCTGTGAATCAGACAAAAGGGAAAGGAAAAGGAAATGAGATGAAGACTCAGATTAGAACAGAAGACAGAATCTAGGGAATATGGAGAGAGTGGTTTTCTATAAAACTTCTTAGGCATTGTTATGAAAGAAGAAAATGTCTTTGTGAAGTGAAATACCATGAGGTAATAGTAGCGTAAAACAGAGGTATTATGATGTCTGCTGTGTAGGTGATGGACGTTTGGAAAGAAGCAATGCTTAATTATTGTATGATTAAGTAAATAAAGTAAAGGTTTGGCTAGAGTTTATTTTCTTTTTTATACAAATGATCTTCTATAACCATACATTTAAAGAAGATACCCATAATACTAATGGAAACAAGAGTAAAGAGCAAAGAAGATACCCATAATACTAATGGAGACAAGAGTAAATTTCATTGCAGTAAAATTGTTCCCATATTTATATGAGACCTGTGTTAGAAGTATCTTTACAGATGATTTTTTTTCTCAGTTTCTTAGAAAATGCCTTATATTTTTTTCGAGGAAACTTCCTACCCTTTTGTACCCTGTCCTCTTATGATGGGACTTGTACAGTTGTTAGACAAACCATATGGTACTGCCACATATTTGCATTCCCTACTCTCTCCACCCATCACAGAAATCTCTCTAGAGTTATAAATGTAACATAACTGTTCCTTCATTCCACTACCTTGCTCGAAATACTGCTTAAATTACCAATAAGAAAAATATGAAGTTTCTTCCTTAATCATGAATGTGGAACCACATAACAAGAGTAAAATTGAGCAAAAATATTTGTGAATGTAGTATGTATCACTTAGGGTCTTTCTGGAATTGTACTGCAGCATTTTATAGCTAGATGGGAGAAGAGTTATCTCTATATCCTAGTCCAGTTCTGTTACTAGCCATGCTGCAAGATCTTGGTTTACATACAAAAACAATTCATCAGAACAGATGGGTGAATTTGGGGTTCCCCTTCCTGTAATCTACCATATCTTTTTATCAGTTTCTTATAAATCCCCAAACACCTGATCCTAATGGCCTCACAATCTAAGCAACTGACTTAAGAATGAGTGAGTATACTAGTATGGGTTATGTTTCTTGTTTGTATGTAGAAATGAGTCTATAGCAAACTCAACTGTACAAACTTAATTGAAAATGAATTTAGTTTTTAAAATTGGATCTTTTTGTCATGGAAAATTTTCATGGTAATTGTGTACTAACTTGGGTCTGTCAGTTATATTCTATTATGAACTTTTTTTTGATTGTGCATACAGTTTTCACTTGATCCTGTGAAGTTAGGCAAGGCCACTTGGCTTGGTTTGGTAAATAAAATGGGCAATACTGGTCATTTTAAGTGGAAAATTTTAAGCTCTTGTGTGTGAATCACTGTGCCAACACAGTGCTCAAGTACCACTATCAGTAGTTTTATTTATTATTAAATATTTTATTATACCACAGTGAAATGTACAATTACAACATTGTTCATGTTTAGAGGTTTTGGTCACATAGTGTTCCAGCACCCGCCCTCCACCAGTGTCCATTTCCCACCACCAATGTCCACAATTCCCTCCCCTCTCATAGCTTGCCTAAATGGTTGGTTCTTTATCTCTTTTCTCTTTCCCTCTCTCTCTTTTCCTTCTCTTATACATTGTGGGTTGCACTAAGAAACCATATACTTCCACAGATCAAACCTAATAAAGTTCCAATGTACAAAGCCCTTTGAAATATCTCCCGGTTCTGTACTCAGCATGCTTGTGTGACCCTCTCACTCATTTTGTTCCCATCTTCACAATAATAAGAACATTAATCAGATACATACTTTCTCCACCCATATACATAGAATGAAATGACTACAACCTGTGAATGAAAAATAAGCTGGTTTTGTATAAGACACATATACTATTTGACTTGCTAATCTTTAAAATTACGATGTGTGATTTAAAATTTACACAGTAAGTGAAAAACAAATCACTGTAATATTTCAATGTATGAAATATTACATTTCTCTATCACAATCAATATTACTATGAGGAGAAAGATACACACAGGACCCCACATATCTGAGTGACTATTAGTTTTCCTTTATTCTGCCTTCATTCAAACCTAAATGTACACTAACTTTGCAAAAGAAAACAATAGAATCTGTGAAGAATCAATGATTTTAGTTTATAACATCTTCATGAGAGAATGAACTAAGTTTAGATGCACATTTAAAAATATGCACTATACAAAAGACCTCTTCAAGCGTACACATGAATTTGGGTAGAGGATGTACATGTGAAAACTCAAGCAGTTTTCATTGTCACTATTTTGTATTCATTGTGTCATAAACTTGCAGCTAAGAGAGCCCATTCATAATTTTCAGGATATTTACAGCAGTTGGTCATCAGTGTGCAAATAAACAACCAAAATACAAATAAAAGTAAGAAAAGTAATTACCATATTTCACTGTGATACATTTTAGGAAATGAAACAGTATCTAAAGGAAGTTTAATAAGAAAATATCTCTTTGATCACAAGGGAGATATAGGATCACATTCCAAAAAGAAAATCCCTGTCATATAGGGTAAACCAGTGGCATAATAATAAATTAATCTCCTAATTACAACCAAGATTTCCCTAGAACTAAAGGCTACCAGATAGTATGCATTGACAGCCAACAGTGAGATATATGTTTTGTAAATTTCTTGGCCATTCAGAACACAGCCTTGTACTTCCCTTAAGACTTTAAAATACCTCTTCCTAGGCAGACTGTAGAGCGGTCAAAGTGATTTCCTTAACATCAGCTCTGGTATGTTCGCTGGAACTCCTCATGCATGCCATCTGAGCACAGAGTAGAAGTGCTTTTTAAGTACTGCTGGTGTGGTCTCCAAACATATAAACGATAACAAATATAACAGTAAAATGTCTCTTTTATTTCAAAGTGAATTTCACTACTTACACAGACCAGTGATATGCTGTATCACTGTCTTCCCGTTCATCATCAATTTGCTTGAGCGGGCCCCAGTAACATCTCCATATGTCCTATCTCATGCTAGTTGAGCCCAAGGGCATCTGCTTGCTCCAGGAACATAAAGAGCCTCAAACCATTCCATCAGGTCATGGGAATGAGGTCTATAATTGTTACTACCATTAACAATTATAGTGATATGCTACCTCCAACAAATACATTTTTATTTAGTTATAGGTTAAACATGAATGATTATTTCAACCATTATACATTCAAACAAATGAAGCAGAATTTTCTGATTTTTTTTTGTTTCAAAAGCAAGTGTGTGATGAACATATACACACACACCCGCGACACATTGATAAATTAGAAGTTTATTTTCCTATTTTCCTTTTGTTGTCTATTTCTTTGGGGTCTCACCTGGCAATGCTCAGAGGTTATTCCTGTCTCTGCACATAGCAATTGCTCTTGTCAATTTCATGGGATCATATGGCATGTCAGCAATCAAATCTGGGTCAGCTATGTACAAGGCAAACGCCGTACCCACTGTAATATAGCTCCAGCCCTATTTTTCTATTTTCATCCATATATTTACATAGAAGTATAGAGTCTTCTGAAAGGAAAAACAAAATCACTCATTTCAAACCTATATTATATATTAAAATAATTATGTCCCATGACAAAATTCAAAGGAAAAAAATAGAAAACAAATGACAAACACTGGTGAAGAAAGAGCCCCCGTGTCTGAAAATTAGACAACTCATTGGTAATCTTAAGAAATTTTCATTCCTGAAGGAGTTTAGTTACAAATGTTTAGCTGTAGTTAGAATCATCCGACTTGGTATCCAGGTATTATGTGCTAATCTTTGTCCATGACTGATATCGTTTGATTTATTTCCTTTGGTGTTAGGCTTGGGAGCCACACCTGGCTATGCTCAGGTCTTATGAATGATTGTGTGTTCAGGGGTCAGTGCTAGCAGTGTGTAAAGTGCTGGTCACTGGGGATTGAACTTAGGTAGGCCGTAAAGCAAGTATCTGACTCCGTGCAATATGTCTCTGTCCTTGTCTATGATTGGTTATATGGGAAGAATAGACTAAATAACTATTTTAAATTTGATTTGATACAATTCTCATAAGGAAGATATTGAGAAGCAGAGGAGACATCAGAAATAACCAGGGAAATTAACTCTGCCTCATCTCTGTTTGATCCAACTGGATCCCACGGGATGTCAAAAGATCACGCGCCGCCCACCTACAAGATGGCCAGACTTCTTCGTCAAGACCCTGAACGAATGGTTTGAGGCTCTTTTATATTACGGAGGCAGCCAGATGCCATTGGGCTACATTGGTAGGTGATAGGGTCAAATGGAAATATTACTGGCACCCGCTCGAGCAAATCGATGAATAACAGGTTGTCAAGTGATCAAGTGATCATCTCTGTTTAATCCTCAAGCTCAAAAAAGTAACACTAATATGTTTTCAAAATAATTGCAATAAAGAGGGGAGAATTAGAAAATTCAGGAAAAATTCTGCCCTCTAGGTTATATTATTCACTGCCACTAAAGGCTCTTACTGTTATAATATACAGAACATTGTGACTGTAAATATGAGATACATTATAGCATGAGAAAACTTAAATCTGAATTGTTGATAATTTTCCAATGTGAGTGCTTTCCAATATAATAGTCGGGAGAAGCAGTCTAAATTATATTCTAGAACCTACTAATTCTTTAAGGTGATAACTTGAACTGATTATGGGTAATGTGAGTTGAGTTCTGTTCTTGATCTTATTATAAGATAGGAAGGACATTGGAAAACTTTTGGGTAATGAAAATGCATTCTGATCATAATATTTTTACACTGGAAATGAGGAGGGAGTGATCAGAAAGAGGATGGAGGGTTTAGGTCACCAACTAATTTGGAGGATGTCCAAACTTGCATAGGCAATCTGACTGGTCAATATGCAAACCTTGTTTATAAACACTATTCATTTTATAAACATTCATTTATAAACACTATTCAATTTGTGTTTTCCAATCATATGAATCCTTGGGCATAACCAATTTATAGAAACAACTAAGGGGCAGGTATTTATATGAATTTAGGTATGGTGGGAGTCAAAGGTGAAAGAAAAGAAGAAAGAAGACTGTGGTGTGGTTTAAAAAACAAATAGAAGGAAGCAGAAGAGCTTAAAGAAAATGACAAGCAGAGAACAGATGGTGAGGAAAGTAATTCAAGTTGCTGTCCTGGATGCAGAGTTAAATATTTTTTCATCTCTGCTATACAGATTACTTGCATGTGCTGCTTCATACAATAGCTGTAACACAAAATACTTCTCGTATACTCATCTTACACTCTGTCCACAATAAGACAGAGCTGGTTATTCTTTCTATGACAATATTGATTTTAAATGTAATTGATTTTTCAATGTCACTGTGTGTGTAAAGCAGATAAAACTTATTAGTGTTACATACTACCCAAAGTTTATGAAAAGATAAAAGGTCAACTTTGGTTGCATCTAATATCTACTCGAATGAGAGAAAGAAAGGAGAATCAATTTATTATTTCCCTATTATAGTATTAATTTTTTAAATATAATTTTGCAGCCAGGGAAAACCCTAGTAAATGAGTGAATTGATCTGTTTTGGTGTGTAAGTTTATATCAAGTATACTAATTTTTTTATTTATCACCTGAATATTAATTTTTGTAAATATAATTTTGCAGCCAGGGAAAGCCCTAGTAAATGAGTGAATTTATCTGTTTAGGTGTGAAAGTTTATATCAAGTATACTAAATTTTTTTTTATTTATCACCTGAATACCTGCATACTTACCTTATACTATTTTGATGTGGTGGTTTATGTCTGGTGGATTCCCTGATTGTCAGTTTAGCAAGTATTCCAAGTCTATATTTTGGTAAACTTGGTAATATTGACATTGCTCAAGTAATTTTATAATACAACTGGAATTCTTAATAAAGTTGAATTATAAGTTTCAGTTTTCCCAAAGTAGTAAAGATAACAGGGGAAGATATTAAATATAATCCCAAGAAGCTATTTTTTAATAAAAATTCTTTAAAAAGTCTGAAAAAGTTGAACAAATTCTACTTATTTCTGAACTCACTGTAAAAACTCATAAGATTTTTCCAATATTTTATTCTGTTCTCAAAGGATCTATGAGGATGAGATATTTCCTAAAGTCTTTTATTTTCTACTGACTGACAACATTAGGAAGATGATAAGGCCAGAACTTCTAATGCTTTTTCTCTAATTTTGAAAGATCAGTATACCCCAAACTGGAACAACAAATTATGCAAATAAATTAGATGGAAATGCACATAGATACTTAAAAATATGTTGTAACCTTTGACTTTAAGTGAATTATTTTATCAAGTATACAATGGCTCAAACCACAAAATAATCTACTTTTAATGAGCTCAACAGTTTTAGATGTAAATAATGATCACTTGATCACCTGATCACTTAAATTCCATTATTCATCAATTGCTCAAGCGGGCGCCAGTAACATTTCCATTGGACCCTATCACGTGCCAATGTAGCCCAATGGCATGTGGTTGATTCAGGAATATGAAGAGCCTCAAACCGTTCCTACAGGGTCTTGACAAGGAAGTCTGACCATCTTGTAGGTGGGCGGCCACGTGATCTTTGACATCCCGTGGGATCCAGTCCGTAACGGCTCTAGTCCAGCCTTTGTCTTCAAATCACATTACATGTCCAGCCCATCTGATTTTCGATGCCTTGGCAAATGAGACAGCATCCCAATTCTGGAATAGCGACGGAGGTCAGAACTCCGATTCCTTCTCTCACTTAAGTGAGGCGTGATATTCCAAGCATAGCTCTTTCAATTCCTCTCTGGGAGACCCGAAAACATTCTCATCCTGCTTTCGTAGGGCCCAGGTCTCTGAGGCGTATGTTAATGCAGGGAGAATGGTGGAGTCAAAGAGATGTGCCTGGAGCCGGAGGTTCTTTGTCCTTTTAGCTGTTTCTTCGATGCCTTTGAAGGCATTCCATGCCGCTCTCTTCCTGCTGCGCAGCTCAGGTTTTAGGTCATTCATCATGTTGATTTCTCAACCTAGGTACACATAACTGCTGCATTCAGAGATGTTTGTTCCATTGAGAGTGAATGGGGCCTCTGGAACTAGTTCATTTTTCATAAACATGGTTTTCTTTAGATTCAGCTGTAGACCTATCTTTCCACATTCTCGGTGGAAGTCAGCCAGCATTTGTGCTGCTTGGCTAATGTTTGGTGTTATTAGAACGATGTCATCAGCAAAGCGGAGGTGGTGTTGTTGCCGACCATCTATCTTCATTCCCATTCCTTCCCATTCTAATTGTTGCATGATGTTCTCGAGGGTGGCGCTGAAGAGTTTTGGTGAAATGATATCACCCTGTCTAACCCGTCTTTTGACATCAATGATCAATTCTTTGTAGAATGGTGAGATCCTGGTGGTGAATCCGTAATACAGCTCACGAAGGATCTTGATGTATTGGGTTTGAACACCCTGTTTGGCTAGGGCTTTGATGACTGCTTCAGTCCCCACAGAATCAAAGGCTTTCTGTAAATCAATGAAAATGAGACAGAGCAACATCTTGTACTCCCTACAAACCTCAATGAGCTTGGTTACTGTGTGGATATGGTTGATTTTGCTGAATCCTTTCCTGAAGCCTGCTTGCTGAATCTCCTGAAGCCTGCTTGCTCACATGGTTGTCTTTCATCTAGCGTTCTGCTAATCCTGTTCAGGATGACTCGTGTAAACAGTTTGTAGATGATGGACAACAGGCAGATGGGGCAATAGTTGCCAATGATGTGAATGTCTCCCTTCTTGTCCTGCTGGTTTTCCATTGGGAGAGCACCTTGCATTCGGACAGGTAGCATGTGAAGAGCCGAGCTAGTGTATTGATGTGTACCGATGGCAGATTATTCAGGTGTTCGGGTCTGACTTTGTCTGGGCCTACTGCTGTTCCCTTCTTTACAGAAGAGATGGCATGTCGGATTTCAGAAGGGAGAACGTTGGGAATGACGTATCCATCCTGTGGAATTTGGTATATGGGCAGGTGGATGTGGCTATCAAAGAGATTTGAGTAGAAGTCCTGGATAATCTTCTCCATTGCCTTTCTGGAAGATGTGATAGATCCATCAGGGCATTGGAGGGCAGTCATTTTGGTCTTATAGTTGGCGAAGGACAGGCAGGCGGTGCTAATGCTTTTCCCAGTTTCTGCTACATCTTTCAGTATCTCTGCTCTTCTGTCTTTGTGGTCTTATTTTATTGCTTCTCTGCACCGTTTAGCAAGCTTGGACGTTAGCATTTGGTCTCCTGAGGCTCGTGCCTTGTCAGGTTGGAGAATGAGCTCAAGAGTTTCAGGAGACAAGCTTCCTTTTGTCTCTTTCTCTCTCTCGGCATTCTTCGCATAATCATGTAGGTGCTGAACCAGTCGGTTGTATTCTTCATCGATGTCCGCAATGATGGTATCTTCCCATGTGCTGCAATGGTGCCAAAGAGTTCCCAGTTGGTGGTCGTTCTGGGAGTTCTCTTCTTAAACTTTGCAGCCTTTTCTCCCCGTTGCGGGAAGTAGAATTTGGCACCGAAGGGAGATGTTGGTCTGATCCTTTTTGGAATTTGGGGATGACAGCAACATCAGTCAGACAAAAGTGTCAATTGAAGATGATGTGGTCAATTTCATTGTGGAACTGTCCGCCAGGAGATTCCCATGTCTAACATTTCCCTTCAGCCTTCTGGAACTGTGAGTTCCCATGAATGGTCTTGGTGGACATGATGAACTCAGAGAGTCTCTCACCCTGTTAGTTGCATTCTAGGCCATGGGTCCCGATGTGGAGTTTTTCAGCCGATCTTCTTGGTCCTATCTTGGCATTAAAATCCACTATGATCTTGTAGAAGGTGTGATCTTTTTTATAGAACTCCTCCAATTCCATGTAGAAATTCTCAATTTTATCCCTTTTTATGTGGATGTTGGTGTGTAGACAATGAAGATAGAAATTCCTGGCATTGGGCCACATCTCTTCAAGTGTAATCGTCCTATCTGGTTTGTTAGGCTTTCAAATGAATCAATGTTGACGGCCATGTTCGTGTTGACAAGGACACCAATGCTACTGACACCTCTTTTCTTCGCATGTTCCAAGGAAAAATTCTTCTCTGGTGTCAAGTACAGCATGATGCAACTGACTCTTCCTCGTCTCAGTCAGACCAATGATGTTATACTTGATCTTTTGTGCTTGCACCATCAGATGGTCAATATATGCTTCTGATGCCAGCATATGTGCATTGAAAGTACAGACAGTCATTTTAGTCTTTCTTCGATTTGGCAGCCTAGGATGGCCGTGAAATTTTATCAGGCACTGCTTGTTCGCCTTTCTTACTGCTGCCATATTAAGGGCTCTTTTGGGGTCAGGAAAATAAACATTTCTGTTACTGGTTTTGGCATATCAAACACGCACTAGACAGCTTGTCAGGCTTTGCCGCGGGCACTACACTCTCATTACCTTGTGGGGCTCTCTCAGAGGGGTGGGTAGAATATTCACAGTAATTTGAAGGTAAATCGTGAGGCCGCTGTGTGGCTGGCGCAAAGGGAAAGCCGGTTTCTGCTCTGCAGGGTGTATCTGTGTCTTAGGCTCAAGCATTCCTGGGCTTGAAATACTCTCCTCTGAAGGGCGGGTCTCTGCAGGGTGGGTCCTTGTAGGCTGGGTTTCTGACAAGCTGGGCTGGAGACTGGATTAATCTACTGGGTGGAGATCTTACTAGCTGCAGAGTGTGGATTGTGAAGATCGCTGCCAGAAAGGTGTGGGGGGTTTCTTTGGGCTCTTCTGAGGCTCCATCGGGATGGTGGACTCGGGTCGGAAGTTGCTCTTGTGGTCCATGGAATGCAGGGGGTTCAACGGGGAAAGCTGGTTTCTGCTCTGCCAGGTGTATCTGTGTCTCCGTAATTAATGATGGATTGTCATATATGTATATTAAAATTAATCATACATATAAGTAAAATTTGTTAATATTATTGATCAGTTAGGCATTTTAAAGTAGACTATTTTCTCTTTATTGCTGGAGAAAAAGAAAAAAATAGAAAGTAGAGACTACATATTGTAGGTCGTGATACCTTTAATTTGGCCACATTTTCAAAGCATCTTTTGTTCATGACATTACTGTGTTAAATTTAGGCGTAAGATTTCTGAGTGTAATAAAAATGTGAAAGAGTATTCTAATTCACATAAATTCTTTGCACAAAGATGACAACATAACCTTCAAATTATCTTCTAAGTTAATGATGTGTTTTTTCATGTGCATGTCAGATTCACTAATATCCAATTAAATATATTTCTCATACACCTGATCTCTAATAGATGCAATGCTTTGTGAAAACACAGCATGAAGAATATTTACCATCAAGTTAATAGAGATCATTTAGCTGGCTGTGATACAGAAGTGTTTTCATTTGTTATCAACACACACTGGAACACATCAGGTGTGAAATCCATAATTTTAAGCTCAAGAATAAATTCAAATAAACATCCATCGTACCCATTTAATTGTCAATTTAATATGACACTTCCATAATGATAAATTATTAATATGAGGTAAAGAAACAAATTAACATCAACAAAAGTCAATAGCCAAAGAAATATCAGTGCTAAACTCTCAATATTTAAATAACAAATAAGAAATTCATTAAGTAAAATAACCATTGATAGCAGTAAAATGTACAATAATATTTAGCAGCTTAAGTTGTAATCAAGTAAGTAATCATATTTTAGATGGTAATTTAGATTTTCACATAAACATTTTGTTTTGGGTTTTTTTTTTGCATAAAACTACAGATAAGAAGTTCTAATATATATCCCATGTGTAATATTGCTGTTATTAACATCTGACATTTATTTTAATAAATAAGCATTCACAAAATTATCTTAGTGCACAGATAACGGAAAAACTGTTTTGTTTAATCTTCATCTAGCATCCTTTATTAGTATCCTTGAGTCCATACAAGGAACCACATTTTCATCACTTTTTTGTATACTCTTCTAGGAAATTAACGGTTCTATTTTCTTTTTTTTTTTAAATGTAGTGTTTTTAAAGAGTTATTAGTCATATGTATTTTTTGCTTACTTGTTCAACTTCAGTATATAGCTCTATCTATCTATCTATCTATCTACCTATCTATCTATCTATCTATCTATCTATCTATCTATCTATCTATCTATCTATCTATCTATCTATACATACATACATACATACATACATACATACATACATACATACATTGGCACCAGAAATCTGACAACTTGTCTCAATAGAAAACAACTTACCTAGAGGTAGATTGCCTGTACTCTAACCAACTCCATTTATCAAAATACTTCTGTCAGTACTTTCTCTACCACATTCCTATCTGAGCCAATCAGGTTTTTACTGATTTACTATACAGTCTCCTGCCTCAGCTATATTCTATGCATTTCAAACAATTCTCTATTTGTATATCATTTCAATATCATTTAAAATTATTTAAGCAACTTGAATTTTCTCTCCATGGGGTAGGTGTTATAATACAGAGGGCAGGATATTTGCCTTTTGAGCAGCCCACCTGCTCAATCCTTGTCATCCCATATGGTGACTGAGCACCTCTAGAAATAATTCCTTTGTGCAGAGCCAGGAGCATCATCAGGTGTGATCCAAAAAAGAAAAATATTTTCTCTACATTTGACTTAATTTTTTTTCTTTATTGCCATAAGTGTTGATGACTATTTTATCTCCATAGCTTTTAAAACATTTAATGTCTATAAGAATGTTCAATATTCTTGGTACATGTCTTCTGTTGAACAGAATTTGCATTTTTCATAATTAAGGAATTATTCCTAAATTCTTTTAATCTCTAATGTTTTGTTTTAATGGACTTTAGTGCATTAATCTATGGGTTTATTTTTAAAAATAATTCCATTTATAAATTGTGGAATAGAAAATCAAATACCTAGGAAATATTGTAAATAAAAATGAAAAGGACCTATATAAAGAAAACTACAAAGCTGCTTTTAGAAATATATAAAGAAAACTACAAAGCTGCTTTTAGAAATAAAATAATAGAAATATTTTATTTCTATTTATTTTAGAAATAAAATATAAGTAAATGGAATCATATTCCCTGTTCATAGATTGGGAGAACTAATATTGTCAAAATGGTAATACTCCCTAGACCTTTAGGCAAATTCAATGCAATTCCTATAAGAATACCCATGACAGTCTTCAAAAAAATTACCAAACAGATTTAAGAAATCTGTATGGAATGATAAACCCCCATGGTATCTAAAGCAATACTTGGAAAAAAGAAGATGGTAGGCATCAGCTTTCCCAAGTTTATTCTGTAGTACAAAGCAGAAATAATTAAAATACATGATGGTATTGGAATAAAAGCAGACCTGTAGATCTATGGAACAGAACTGAATATACTGATACACACTCGCAAATACATGAAGACTTAGTTTTTGATAAAGGAGAAAATAATATTAAGTAGAACAAAGAAAGCCTCTTCAACAAATGGTGCTGGGAAAACTGGGCAGCTATAGTTAAAAAAATGAACTTAGACTTCTTTTAACACCAAGCACAAAAGTCAGGTAAAAATAGGTTAAAGATCTCAACAAATGGGGCCGGAGCTATAGCACAGTGGTAGGGTGTTTGCCTTGCACACGGCCGACCCAGATTCAATCCCTGGCATCCCATATGGTCCCCTGTGCACTGCCAGGAGTAATTCCGGAGCAAAGAGCCAGGAATAGCCCCTGAGCATTGCCAGGTGTGACCCAAAAAAGCAAAAAAAAAAAAAAAAATCTCAACAATAGACCTGAATCTGTAAGGTTCATTGAAGAAAACAGGCAAAATCCTCTATGACATTGGAGCTAAAGGCATCTTTAAAGACGAAACAAGACTGGCAAAACAAAAGAAGCAGAGATAAACATATGGGATTATATTAAACTGAAATGCTTCTGCACCTCTAAAGAAAAATATATACAGGTACAGATAAAAAATACAAAGATACCAAGATACAAAGACATGAGAAAGAATCATCATCAAATGTCCATCTGATAAAGGGTTAATATTAAAGAGATACAAGACACCGGCAGAAATTTGCAAGAAAGAAATCAACCCCATTAAGAAATGGGGAGAAGAAATGAACAGAAATTTCCACAAAGAAGAAATTGAATGGCCGAAAGGCATATGAAAAAGTGCTCTTCATCATTATTCGTTAGGGGATGCAAATAAAAAAAAAACAGTGAGGTGTTATCTCACTCCACAGAGACTGGCACACATCCAAAAGTGCAAGAACAACCAATAGCTGGCAAGGGTGCAAGGAGAAAGAGATTCTCATCAATTGTTGGTGGGAATGTCGACTGGTCCAGCCTTATTGGAAAGCAATATGGACATTCCTCCAAAACTAGATACTGAGCTCCCATTTCACTAAGCAATACCATTCCTGGGAATATACCATGTAGACCCAAAACATACAACAGAAATACCATTTGAACTTCTATGTTCATCACAGCACTATACACAATAGTTAGAATCTGTAAATAACCTGAGTGCCTGTGAACAGAAGATTGGCTAAAGAAACTATGGTACATCTGCATAGCTGAATACTATGTACCTTTCAGGAAAAAAAGAAGTCATGAAATTCACCTAAAAATGGATGAACATGGAGATTATCATCATTTGTATCACTTGTATCACTTGCACTTGTGCTCCCGTTGTTCATCGATTTGCTCAAGTGGGGACCAATAACATCTCCATACGCCTTGTTGCAAGCAAGTGTAGCCCAAGGCATCTGTTTGCTCCATGAACAGGAAGAGCCTCAAACCATTTCTTCAGGACATGGGAATGAGGTCCATAATTGTTAATGGTTTTGGCATATCAAATAAAACACTGATAGCTTGCCAGGCTCTGCCATGTAGGTGGCATACTCTCAGTAGAAGGCTCTCATCTCGAGCATTTACTGATGAAACTCAACTGGAAATGATCAAGTTCTCTCTTGGGTGGAGCTCTAAGGAGCTGTGGAGTCTGGATGTTGAGAATGGCTGACCTATTGTTGTGACGGTTTCTCTGGCTTCTTGCTAAGCTCACTGGGATGATGGGTGATGGCTAGAACCTGCCTAGAACTGTATAGAGTGTATAAATGTGAAAGATCCTGTGAAGGACCTGATCCTAACATCCAGTACTATCTAAGACAGTTGTGCTGCCAGAGGCTGGCTGAGCCCTTTACTACTTCAAGAGCTTCATGAGATTATCATGCTTAGTGAAATTAGTCAGAAGAAAAAGGACAGATAATGAATGACTGCATTCATTTGTGGGATACAAATAAACACCACTGTTCTATTGATTGGCGGGAAATGGTAACACCAGACTAGAACTGAGCATTGAATGTAAGCAAAGAGATATACAGGATAACCCCTAAATGTACGCACAATGCGTAAGAGACAGAGACAGAGACATACAGAGAGACAGAGAGAGAGACAGAGAGAGAGAGAGAGACAGAGAGACAGAAAGAGAAGAGGAAAAGTACCTTTAGAGAGGCAGACTGGGGGGTTGAGAGGAATCTGGGGACATTGGTGGTGAGAAACATGTGTTGGTGGAGGGATGGGTGCTGCAACATTGTATGACTGAAATCCAATTATAAACAACTTTGTAAATGCCTATTTCAAGGTGTTATAATAAATAAATAAATAATAAATAAAAATTAAAAATGACAGTGCACACAGGATTATATCTTTAAACTTGGGGTGTGTATATGCTATAATATACTTTTCTTTAAATTGCTGCTTATTCTAGGACTTCATTTCATCTCAAATTTTAGAACCATATGCAATACATAAAGCAGCTTGTGAATTTGATTGACACTGTGTTGAAAATGTAACTTAGAATTGGTAAGTTAATTTTATATTGCTACTTAAATTAGCAAAAATTAGTATTTGTATTTATAACTAGTTTCTCTTAATAGTTCCTATTCTTCAAAAAAATCCTGAGATTGTATTTTTTTATATTTTAATTTCACTATTCTTATTTTTATACTACTCTATAGAAATCATTTCTTTAATTATAGCATCTAATTATTCATTAATTGCATTTGGGAAAGCAATTGGCTTTTGCATTTTAACCTTGCATTTTAATCATGGGGGAATGTTCTACTTCTGATGTGCTGGGAAAGCCAAGTTACATCTTCTCACCTCAGGACACTGCCCAGGGCCACCCCATTCACTCTCCTACACTGCCCAGATGATGTCCTGTTTTATGGCCTGAACAGAGTATTAGCTGCACTATAGCCTATTAAATCATGCCCCTAAGACACTTACACCAATACCAGAAGCTTAATCAAAGTGTAACCTTGTCACTCAGCTTCGTTATTGAGAGCTCATGCATATGGGCTGCTCCTCATGCATCTGATTAAAAATGTAACTGTAAAACTGTTAGGAGTCAGAGAGAACCAGAAAGCTAGGCAAGCTCCTGCGAACCTTTAATAACCAGACAAATCCAAGTGCTGCTCTAGAAATTTAGATTTTTTGACATTAACATAAGAAAGACAATAAGCTCCCAGTAATTTAGAAGGAGCTGGCTTCCTGGATTCCTTGTCAAGCCCAAGGCTGAGCTTTTAACAGTTTCCTGTCTTTTCTGTTTAAAAGTCTCCTACCCTCAAATCTGCACACCTCTTATTTTTCTCTCTGCTGCGACCACCCTCTTTACATTGGACAACAATTGAATATAAAAGAAGACATAAAGCTGAGTGGTATTTGAGTTTATAATTCCTATGATTTGGAGCAATAGAAAAATGGTCAGAGTTTTGATTCTGGGCACCTCTCTGGCCCCCCAGTGTCCAGCCAGTATTAAATCCTTTGCACAGAGCCAGGGGTAAACCTTGAGCTCTCTGGATGTAGAGCCCAATCATGTATCTCTCTTTATCTACGTATTTACAAATATATGAAATCAATACATATGTATGTATATTTTTGCATGATTTCTAGATTTATTGATCTTTTTGTTATTTTTACATAAATAATTTGAAATTAAAGACATTTTATTTCCTTCTTTTCAATTCAAATTTTTATTTTCACTTATTGCATTTCACTTATTGCATTTTAATTCTGAAACAATGACTAGGAGTTGAGAGCAAGTACTACTCTGGTTTTTCTGGATACTGACAGAAATGCATGCATGACTTTTCATTGTTAAGTGTGATATTATCTCTAAATTATTGTGATGCTCTTTATTAAGTATCCAGTTGAAGACATTGGTGTCTATATACTAGTTTGGGAATCATTTTTAAAGCATAAATATGGATGTGCATAGGGTTTTTCCCTTTTATTTTTAACTACATCAATTGGTGAGATCATATGGTTGCTTTCTTTAACCTATTGATTTGGTGTTTAATGTTCTTTAAGCCATTGATTCAGTTTTGAATATTAATTCAGTCTTGCATACAAATAAACAAAATCCCACTTGGATTGAGAATATAATTGAATTTGTGTATTGATAGATTCAAGCCTCTGATATTTTGTTGAGATTCTGTTTGTAACTATTCTCACAAAGACTAGTAGCTTTTTTTTTTCTTTTTTGGGTCACACCTGGCAATGCTCATGGGTTACTCCTGGCTCTGCACTCAGGAAATACTCCTGGAGGTGCTCGGGGGACCAAATGGGATTCCGGGATTGAGCCCGGGCCTACATGGGCTGGCCGATGCAAGACAAACAGCCTACCCTATGGACCATTCCTCCAGCTCCAGGAAAGTAACTTCTAATTTGCATTTCTTGGAAATTTTTTATATGATTTAGGTAGTAAATAAGATTGGACATAGTGGTTTCAAAGGATATGTAAGAGACAAAACAATTTTTTTTTCTTAACTTTCCAGTAGAGTAAGAGCTGGAGAAACAGTATAGGGATTAAAATGCTTTCTGTGCTTTTGTAATCTGAGAGGTACAGGCACTGCCAGGAGAGCACAGAAGCAAGAGTAGTGCTGAGCATTACTTGTCTGAGGAACCCCCAAATCTTTATTTGCAAGTACAGCAAAATTTCTGGTAAAATATCCATAGCATTTCACTTTCCTTTATATAGAGTGTACATTTGTCCTGAGTGTTGGAATTTTTCTTTCTTTAATTACATAGGTTCATTTCACTCTGGATATAAATTTGAAGACATCAGTGGGTTTATAGTATATTATGGCCTTTGAGTTCAGAGTTAGAAAGTGAAAATCACTTCTAGGCCAGAGCAATAGCCCAGCGGGTGGGGCATTTGCCTTGCGACCGGCCCATGCCGGCCTGGGTTCGAACCCCGGCATCCCATATGGTCCCCTGAGCACCTCCAGGAGCAATTCCTGAGTGCAGAGCCAGGAGAAACCCCTGAGCATTGCCAGGTGTAACCCCCAAAAAAAAAGAAAATCACTTCTATTTTTTAAAAATTTTAATTTACATACTTTATGTATTTTTATTTGGTAGCCTTATATTGTTCTTATAAACAACTAACATTTAATTATGTTAGCTCTCTCCATTATGATACTCCTTTTAATTTCATTGGCTACTGCTCTAATTCTTATTTTTTCTGCTTTACTTGGGCTTAAAGTTTTCTTACTTGTATAATTTTAATTTTCTAAAGTGAAGTCTCAGGTCATTGTTTTTAAAGATATCTGTGCTTTGATAAGCAGCATTTATTTTGATAATTTTCTCTATGGAGTTGGTGTCATAGTACAGCAGGTAGTGTGCATTTCCCTTGCAGGCTATCTACCCAAGTTCAATCACTGGCATCTTATATGTTCACCAAACACAGCCAAGAGTAATTGCTGAGTTCAGACACAGGAGTAACCCCTGACAACCACCATTTGTGACCCTTTCCTTCCCAAAAATTTAAAAAAGAATTCTCTATAGGCTGTGCTTTTATTGTACTTCAGAAATGATGAAAATATTGCATACTGGTAATAAGTCTGAGTTAAGAAGAATGCAGGACTCTCACAGAACAGTGAATGTAGATTGAATTATAGAATAGAACTAACAAATTATTCTAAAATATATTTTGTATTACAGACTACCGTGTTTTATCAATTTGCATATTATAGCACTAAAAATCAGAAAAAAAACTAACTCAATTAAATATTCTATATTTCAATAAGAATTTATAATTGATAAATTATAATTTTTGTATTTGAAAATACTAATGTTATTTCATCTAGATTTCTGTATAAACATGGAAAAAGTCAAAATCATTATTAGCCATGACATATAAATAATAATAGACAGTAGACCAAATTTATTAAAATATATTACAGAAGATAGCATAAATATGAATAAGATATATTAAAATAAAAATCTCACCCTGGGCAGAGAGACAATACAGAAAGTGTGTTCTTTGCATTGCATGCAGTCACCCTGGTTTAATACCTGACTCCACATATGAATGCTCTACTTAGCACCAGGTGGCATTCCTGAGCTCAAAGTCAGAAATAGTCACTGAGCACCTAGGATGTAACCTGTATTTAGAAAACTGCTTGCATGTGGTGTTACACCCAGCATTTATTTAAACTCTCAAAAATAATGTTGGCATTTTTAGTTCTAAGAAGGAAAAAAAAAAGGCAGCGATCTCAGATGTTCACTGTTTTATTGATTTATTTTTAAGATTATTTTGGCTTATTTTTTCTTAGAATCACTTTTTATAAAGTGTCTTTAGTGAAGAATTTTGCTAATAAAACTTTCTGATTTTTTTAAACCAAAATCTTAAATATTTATCTTAAATAAAAGATTTTGCTTGTATACACATATGCACACACAAAAAAGTCAGTGATTTGTCTTCAGAAGCTTGTAGTAGTTATTATATTCTTTTCTGGTTAAAGCCGGTTTTCACCTTAGCATAGAAGACAGAGTGATCAACTTTTCTTTCTCTTTCTGAACCTATATATCATGTTGATCATACACATGGAATGCATAAGACTCTTAAATTGTCAGAGGTATAGAAAGAATTTCAATTATTCTGGTAAAGTGAAATGGGTCACGGCATCTTAGAAACTGCATGAACTAAGGGAAATCTTTGAACTAAGGGAGTTTGAGGCAATAATTTGTAGGAATGGATCTCAGAAATCCTTTTAGACGGAATACTTAAGGGTATAGATTAAAACTTTATATAAAAATATGAAGTTTCCTAGTGGCAATACTTTGAAAAAATATGTTCATATGTTTATTAGTAATAATGAAGAATGTCTAATTCTCCAAACAAGAGAAAGAATCTATAGAAATCTAAAATGGAATTGAAAGATGTTCAGGTATCATTAGCCTTTGACTTATTCTGTTACACAAAAGAAATCGTTTTTGAAATATAGACTACTTTGCTAAGGGCTAAAAGGAGCAATAGTTTTTTATAGACTCACAAACCTGCCTCCTACAGTGAGGATTTATATGTGAGATTCAAATATGAAAATGTTAGCTAACTAAAGAACAAAATCTCATCAGAACACATAAACAGAGGGAGAACTACTTGTGCAGAATATTAAAAGGACAGATATTTAAAGTATGTATCAGATCTCCAGATCCTAATGACACTTCAGGAATAGAAAAATTAAAAATGATCTTTACATATGAAAGAGCTTACTATGAAGAATCTGCATTATAATCACATTATGCTCTCTTGAGATGAAAAAATCACTGCATAAATATCAATTTATGATACTTAATAAAAATTATCTTTGGAAATAAGTAGTTTCTTCATTGCTACTATACTATCTACAGTGATATTTTCTTTTTCAACTTCATGCATTTCATACATATTCTAGTTCTGTGGTTAGATATTGATTTTTTTTTATTATTTTAATCTACTATTCTTCCAGGAACTTTATCTTTGTATCAGGCAAATAGAATGAGAATATAATAAATAATTTGTAAATTGAGTACTAACAACAGAGTAGCTATGAGGCAATTAGTTAGATTTTTCTTTTCAATTTACTCAACCCTACTTGTTATTGAAATGCCCTTGAAAGTTTACCAAAAAGATCCAATTAACAATGGAATCAGAAATTGAGACATTTTCACTTGGACAAAAATAATAAAAAGAACATTTATAAATATATAGTTCAATGTGAGAAAAAGATATATCCAGTCTAAGAGTCTAAGTCAATGAAACAAAAATAATCAAAATTAAGACATTTATATATATATATATATATATATATATATATATATATATATATACATACACATATATTCAAAGCAATTCCCTTCTATTTATTTTTCTCTTCTTACATTTGAAAACTCATTTATAATAAATTTTGAATATTGTCAATATCAATAAACCTGAAACCATTATTCTAAACTGGAATTGTTCTAGCTGCAAACATGTAGAATAATATGCTTAGATATTGCATGTGGAAAAACAAAAGATAATGGCTTGCTCCTAAATCTTTGCATACAGTCTATGAAGTTTGAATTTATCATTAAGTAAATTTAACTACAACAGAACTGTAAGTCATCTCAAATTGTCCATGGATTGCTCCTTTAACTAGGAAAATTTCAGTAGATGTTTCTGTGGTTTTAAAGAAGTGGCATAAAAAGGATATTTGCTAAATTTATCATGAGGTAAAATGCAGAACTGGCTCATGATCTTGAAACCAAGGAATTTAACTTCAGTGATAAACTCTAGTCCAGAATTTTTATTTCTAGGAAAAAATAATTTTTGGTGATTATTTCTATTTATTTCTTATCAAAAAATATGGTTGGGAAAACTGTGGTCTCAACCATAGGGTGCCAGTAAGAGTTTCCTGAGTGCTCAAGGCTTTCAGAGTTGCTGGTTCAGAAAGTTTCACTTCTTCTACAAACCTGTACCTCAGATTTGTGTAACATGTTATGTGAAGGCCTTATATTCTAACATAAACTAGTCTATAATTCATTAGTACATTATTTTAAAGCTAAAATTATGGGAGCCGGAGCAATAGCATAACTAGTAGGGAGTTTGCCTTGCAAACAGCTTACCCCGGGTTTGATCCCCAAGCATCCTATATGGTCCCCTGAGCACCGCCAGGAGTAATTCCTGAGTGCAGAACCAGGAATAACCTCTAAACACACCTGGGTGTGACCCAAAATACAAAAATAAATAAATAAAGCTAAAATTATATACTTATATATTATAAATATATAAGACAGACATGGGGCAGAGCTGCTACTGGCTCTCCCTGTGCCTAGCCGCCACAAGGCGCCCAGGAGGGATGGCGGGTTCTAGCCTTGACCCGCCACCCCAGCAGAGCCTTACAACAAGCCAGACGACCCCCCACTCTATGAGGGCCTCCATTTTCCACATCCAGACTTCTCTCTCATCAGAACTCCACCCAGCAGACCAGACTATCACAGCCCGGCTCACGCTGCGCTTGCCGTTCATCAATAAATGCTGGACTTAGAGATGACTACAAGAGTATGCTACCTTCACAGCAGAGCCTGGCAAGCTACCTGTGTTGTATTTGATATTCCAAATACCAGTAACAATTATAGACCTCATTCCGGAATGGATTGAGGCTCTTTATGTTCCGAGCAAGCAGATGCCCTTGGGCTCTACTAGCATGAGACAGGACATATGGAGATGTTACTGGGGCCCGCTCCAGCAAATCGATGACGAACGGGAAAACAGTGATACAGTGATATATTATAAATTATTGCCAATTGAACAATTATTAAGTAGTAACTAAAGTTGTAGAAAATAGTCATGTACCCTTAAAATTACATTTGAAGAGAAATAAAAGTTCCTGGTGTAAAGTTTGTTCCGCAGTATAATTTAGGCAGTGAAGAAGTTTGACTTATCACATCATACAAGAAAGGTTTTCCTGTGTCTCCCAGATCTTTGAGAACCCAATATATAGACTGCGTGGAGTGACAGTACAGTGAGTAGGGTGCTGGCCTTGCTCACATGCTCCAGGCACCACAGATGGTCCACCAAGATTGCTCAGAGGGATCTCAAAGCTCAGAACCAGATATCCCATCAGCTTGGTGTGACCCATTAACCAAAATATCAAAACAAAAACGATTAGGTAGAATGCGCACCTAGCAGCTCTGCATTTCATGGGTTTAAGGCAAATCTTGTTTTAATGGAAATTGAGAAAAAGTTTGAGAGCAAAGTCAGTGGTTTGTGAAGGAAATTAGTGATATTTTTTGCCTCCAAAATGGATGATGGCCCTGGCAGTAAGGAAGGCAGGGCCCCCTCTGGTGGTAGATACGAAGAAATGCGAAGGGTCAGAACTTCCTGACGCAAATTAGACCAGATGCATAATCACAATGGCTGACTCGGAATCGCATGATTGTTTTCATGAATCGGAAATAAAAATCTAAATTGGCATCTTTTTAATGCCAGTTGAAAATAACAAGTAATATGAGCACAAATGCTATAAAATTAAAAACATTTGCAGTTGCAATCTGACAAAACTACGAGGAAATATATTACCTACTTGCCAAAAACATCAAGATGTAATCTGATATATATGTTCCTATATGTGCAGATATATAAATTTCATTTTAGATTGAAAGTACACATTGCCACAGAACAGAGTTATATATTATATATAACATATATACATTCAAATGTTCATATATATATATATATATATATATATATATTTTTTTTTTTTTTTTTTTTGTCACACCCGGCAATGCTCAGGGATTTCTCCTGACTGCACTCAGAAATTACTTCTGGCAGTGCTCAGGGGACCACACGGCCGCATGTAAGGCAACTGCCCTACTCACTGGACTATGCTCCGGTCCCAACATGAGTTATATTTTTAACTGAGTCTGTCCAATCCTTTTTCCCCTAACTGTGGGTAAATACAATCTTACCATATATTACTACTGAATGGTTTTCACATGTGCATTACAAAGTTAATATTGTAATTGTGCCTTTAAACAATATGGTTTCAAAATAAAATTAGGAATAGGACAAATATATAAGCTATGAAAGCAAAGTCGTTTTTATTATAAAGGTTGTAAAAATTACTCCTTTGAAGATTCAATTTAAGTTTTCCTTGGGGATTGTGGGAAGAAAGAGAATAGAAGCATTTGTGCAGTAACTATTGTTGTACACTCAAAAAATCTTAATTTGTTTTTAATTAGTAACATAAAAATTTGGTACTGCATTTATTTTAAGAAGTTATTTTTCTTTACAACAGAAATTATAGTTTATTCATAAATCTCAAAAAGAAAAACATTTTAAGATCTTTGACAGGGGGAAGCGTATTGAGGGGAATCTATTGTTAAACATAGGGCAATTTTAAAAATGAATTATTTTTAAATGGGTTTTAATTTTGAAGAGAAACACTGTATTGAAATAAAATGCTGTAGTTAAAATTTAGAAGGTGGTTTTATTAAAAAGGCAGATTTCAAATTATATCACTGTATCACTGTCTTCCCGTTCATCGTCGATTTGCTCGAGGCAGGCACCAGTAGCATCTCCATATGACCTGTCTCATGCAAGTAGAGCCCAAGGGCACCTGCTTGCTCCAGGAACATAAAGAGCCTCAAACCATTCCATCAGGTCATGGGAATGAGGTCTATAATTATTACTGGTATCTGGCATAACAAATCGACACGGGTAGCTTGCCAGGCTCTGCCGTGCGGGTAGCATACTCTTGTAGTCATCTCAAAATCCAGCATTTATTGATGAACCGCGATAGGCTGGTCTGCTGGGTGATGTTCTGATGAGGGGGAAGTCCGGATGTGGAAAATGGAGGTCCTCATGGAGTGGGGGGGGTCGTCTGGCTTGTTGTGAGGCTCTGCTGGGGTGGCGGGCCAGGGCTAGAACCTGCCATCCCTCATGGGCACCTCATGAGGGGCTGGGCACAGTGAGAGCCAGTAGCAGCTCTGCCCCATGTCTGTCTCAAATTATAAATTTTCAAATTATAAATTGATTTTAATTAAATTACAAAGTCTTTATCCCTTTTATAATTGTTCTTATTATGTAAATTTAATTATTCATATTAATATTTTTCAAGTTTGTCAAATGCTAATATTATTTATTATAATTTAGTGAGCTGTTGGGTAAAATAAAGCATTTGAAACGATTTTTCATAAAAATAAAAACGTTAAGCAGCTTTTCCTTTTTAAAAGTCAATTAAAATGTAACAATGTTATGTGATGATATTGCGACCCAGAGTCAATCAAGGCACCCATTCATTAGCAACTGATATTACTCACTGCTGACTTCTAAGTTATGTTTTCCACTAAGAGTTTTCTTTTTTTCTTTTTTTTTTTTTTTTTTTTTTGCTTTTTTTGGTCACACCAGCGATGCTCAGGGGTTACTCCTGGATCTGCACTCAGGAATTACTCCTGGCAGTGCTCTGGGGACCATATGGGATGCCGGGATCAAACCCAGGCCGGCATGGGCCGTGCAAGGCAAACGCCCTACCCGCTGGGCTATCGCTCCGGCCCCCACTAAGAGTTTTCATGTACTCAGAGAGCATTCACTGCAAAAATGATGCCTACTTCCACTACAATGGTGAGATCAATGATTCAGCAAAGCAAAGGTATAAAAATATGAAACAGTTATTCTTGCCCCCAATTTCACACAATAAACAAGGGGTCTTTTGGTTCAAGATCACTCATGCCATCAACAATATCTAAAGCTACAAAAATACAAAAATCAGATTCTACCTCTGTCCCATAGTTATTTTACTTATGTTCTTATTCATCAAAATCCCTAAAATATTCTTTCCAACTGGATTCCAATCTAAAATAATACTATATCAGAAAACTGAGCGAATAATTGTTTGAATGTAATAATAAAGACAGAAGACAGTGGACACAGGATAAATGAGCAGAACAACTGAGCAGAAGACATAAAGACTTAGTAATAAAATAAAAAATGCCATGATCTAGGTATTTCCTATGTGAGAAATTGCAATTAGGATCACATGGTAGCTAAAATGTAATTACTTAACTTTTATCCTAATGTAGTTTAAGTATTTTGTCTAAAATATTAGAAATATGGAACATATATTTATAAATTTATCTGAAAACTTGGTATTAATACATATTTGGGACCTTAAAAGAGGTATATGAATATTCAAGTCTAATAGATGATACTTTAATAATGACTATTTGTAAGGGGATTAAAGTGATTAAATGAAGAAACTTGGCATGGCTGCTATTCTGTTTTCTGACACCCCTATGATCTCATATCTCTTACTGAATTTAACCAGCATCCAGCATACATCTGAATCTGAATACTGTTTCACTGTATCACTGTCTTCCCGTTCATCATCGATTTGCTCGAGCTGGCCCTAGTAACATCTCCATATGTCCTGTCTCATGCTAGTAGAGCCCAAGGCATCTGCTTGCTCCAGGAACATAAAGAGCCTCAATCCATTCCGGAATGAGGTCTATAATTGTTACTGGTATTTGGCATATATATCAAATACAACACGGGTACCTTGCCAGGCTCTGCCGTGCAGGTAGCATATTCTTGTAGGCATCTCTAAGTCCAGCATTTATTGATGAACCTGCACGAGCTGGGCGCTGATAGGCTGGTCTGCTGGGTGGAGGTCTGACAAGAGAGAAGTCCGGATGTGGAAAATGGAGGCCCTCATAGAGTTGGGGGTCATCTGGCTTTTTGCGAGGCTCTGTTGGGGTGGTGGTCCAGGGCTATAACCCACCATCCCCCTCCAGGGCACCTCGTGAGCGGCTGGTCAAGGGGAGCCAGTAGCAGCTCTGCCCCCATGTCTGCGGCGTGGACCAGCATACCTGAGCCGGATTTAAGAAAGACTGCTGCAGGGTGGAACTCGGGAGCCGGGCGCTGATAGGCTGGTCTGCTGGGTGGAGGTCTGACGAGAGAAGTCCGGATGTGGAAAATGGAGGCCCTCATGGAGTGGGGGTCATCTGGCTTGTTGCGAGGCTCTGTTGGGGTGGTGGGCCAGGGCTAGAACCCACCATCCCTCCCGGGCACCTCGTGAGCAGCTGGTCAAGGGAAAGCCAGTAGCAGCTCTGCCCCATGTCTGCGAGTCTCTGAATACTGTTTACTGTAAATATCTGTCACCTAGAAAGTCAAGGGAAGGCAAAGAAAGAAAGAGATTATGTCTACAAGAATCAAAAGAATAGCTGTTAATTCCTTAAATTACTGGTAGGGAATAAAAATGTGCCTAGAACATTTACAGAAAATACTGTAATAAGAAAAAAAAATAAACAAGGGGTCTTTTGGTTCAAGATCACTCATGCCATCAACAATATCTGCGCCTGGCTCATCGAGTTCCACCCTGCAGCAGTCTTTCTTAAATCCGGCTCAGGTATGCCGGTCCAGAGACTACGCAGACATGGGGCAGAGCTGCTACTGGCTCTCCCTGTGACCAGCTGCTCACGAGGCGCCCCGGGAGTGATGGTGGGTTCTAGCCCTGGCCCACCATCCCAGAAGAGCCTCGCCAACAAGCCAAACGACCCCCACTCCATGAGGGCCTCCATTTTCCACATCCAGACTTCTCTCTCATCAGAACTCCACCCAGCAGACCAGCCTATCAGCTCCCGGCTCAGCGACGCAAGCGGCTGCGCAGTTCATCAATAAATGCTGGATTTAGAGATGCCTACAAGAGTATGCTACCTGCACGGCAGAGCCTGGCAAGCTACAGTGTTGTATTTGATATATATGCCAAATACCAGTAACAATTATAGACCTCATTCCGAATGGATTGAGGCTCTTTACGTTCCTGGAGCAAGCAGATGCCTTGGGCTCTACTAGCATGAGACAGGACATATGGAGATGTTACTGGGGCCTGCTCGAGCAAATCGATGATGAACGGGAAGACAGTGATACAGTGATACAGTGAAGAAAAAAAATATGCAGGCACATGAAAAAGTTGTCTACTATGGTAAGAAAAATGTCATTATATTTTATTACCATGATATATATATATATATATATATATATATACACATGCATATGCATGCATATACGTAACAAGTCATACATTTGTGCATGCATTATAGCTAAATAAAATAAAACAAAAATACCTTAGTTTTATTTAAACTGTAGACAATTATCTTTCTGACTTTAGACATTTTACTTCTTGTTCTTACAGCATTTTACCTAAAAGAAATTTTAATGATAAATTATTTCTATGGCCTTTGATATACAAATTTATTTAAATATTTTTTTAAAAGGCAATGTCATTTTCTTTACAACCATATTCTTTTTTTTCAAAGACCTCGAAGCCATCACTTTGAAATAGAGTAATGAAGGAATATACAACCATCATGTTCCAGTCTCAAAGGATATTCAGGTCTAATTCAACTAAAAACATTTGCAAAGTCAGGAAGAGCTCAATATGCTTGACACACTCCACCAATGAACCTTCAACAAATGTCCTCCAGGACTTTCTCACAACCTTCCTCTTAAACCTCTCCTGCCTTTTTTTTCAGCCTAGTTGAATTCACAGCATGTCTCTCCTCTCTGCCCTATAACTTTACTGCCCTTGAATAAAATCTTCCTCTGTGAAGAAGATTTTAACCCAGTGAACATCATGCGACAATTAGAATGGGAAGGAATGGGAGTAAAGATAGACGGTTGGCAACTACACCACCTCGGCTTCGCTGATGACTTCGTTCTAATAACACCAAACATTAGCCAAGTGGCACAAATCCTGACTGACTAAGACCAAGAATGTGGAAAGATAGGTCTACAGCTGAATATCAATAAAAGTATGTTCATGAGAAATGAACTAGTTACAGAGGCCCCATTCACTCTCAATGGAACAAACATCTCTGAATGCAGCAGTTATGTGTACCTAGGTCGAAAAGTCAACATGATGAACGACCTAAAACCTGTGCTGCACAGGAGAAAGAGAGCAGCATGTAATGCCTTCAAAAGCATCGAAGAAATAGCTAAAAAGACAAAGAACCTCTGCTTCTGGGCACTTCTCTTCGACTCCACAGTTCTCTGTGCATTAATATACTCCTCAGAGACCTAGGCCCTACGAAAGCAGGATGAGAATGCTATTCGGTTCTCCCAAAGAGGAATCGAAAGAGCTATGCTTGGAATATCACGCCTCACTCAAATGAGAGAAGGAATCTGGAGTTCCAACCTTCGTCGCTGTTCCAGATTCAGGGACGCAGTCTCGTTTGCCAAGGCTTCGGAAATCAGATGGGCTGGACATGTAATGCCTTTGGAGACAACCACTGGACTAGAGCCATTACAGACTGGATCCCAAGGGATGTCAAAAGATCATGTGGCCGCCCACCTACAAGATGGTCAGACTTCTTCGTCAAGACCCTGAATGAACGGTTTAAGGCTCTTCATATTCCTGAAACAACCAGATGCTATTGGGCTACATTGGCACGTGAAAGGGTCAAAAGGAAATGTTACTGACACCCGATCGAGCAAATCAATGAATAACGGGATGTCAAGTGATCAAGTCATCCTCTGTGAAACTTTACTTGGCACAATCTATGTAAAGCAGGAAGGCAGGTAGGCTTTGGCCACCAATCTCCCTTGGAAGTAGCCAAACCAATATATGGATTAAAAGTTACTTTGTTATCAACCTAAATTAGCCTGAAAGTATTAAGGCAAGAAACTCAATGAGAATCAGAAACATAGACTACCAACAATAGCCTAGAACACTGAAAAGAGATTTTGAGAACTTCTGAAGATAGAAAATTTAACATAAACAAAAAAGTCTATGTGAGAATATGAAATAACACTACAAAAAGTTCCAAGCTTTTCCCTTGACAATATCAAAGCAACAGACACATCTGCACAATAAAATTTACTATGAAAAGGCATCCTACCACTCGAGATGTTGCAGGTGTGGCTGTGGTGCCTGGCTGCATCAAAAGGTAGCCGACAGGAGACAGACTTGTCTACACCCAGGGCTCTGCCCCATGGGCCCTGGATGGTTGATGGTTTGATACAGAGAAGGATTGGGCCCCCTGGAATGAACCCAGAGCCATGGCAGAGCCTGGCAAGCTACGTTTGGTGTATTTAATATGCCAAAAACAGTAACAATAATAGACCTCATTCCCAACGAGTGGAGATGCTATTGGCACCCACTCAAACAAATCAATGAACAATAGGAAGACAGGTACAAGTGACAAGTGATGAAAAATCAAATAGATGCATTTACCATTTAAAAATTTGGGGACCAGAGCAATAGTCCAGCGGGTAGGACATTTGCCTTACGCCGTGGCCGACCCAAGTTCGATCCCGGCATCCCATATGGTCCCCTGAGCACCGCCAGGAGTAATTCCTGAGTGCAGAGCCAGTAGTAACTCCTGAGCATTGCCTGAGTGCAAAGCCAGTAGTAACCCCAAAAAAAAAAAAAAATAAAATAAAATTTGACCATATTCCAACTTGTGATGTGAACTCTTGGCTGACTCTTATCAAGACAAATCAACATTTTTACTGAAAATAAAATACATACAAACATACATATACATATATACATATATGTATATATACATTTTAAAAAAAATCTCTTTCTATCCCCTTTAATCACCAGAGCAAGGATATTTTATTTCAATGTTTATCTTTCCTGAGTTCCATTTCTGTGAGCTAGGATGATGAATTTAAGTACCTGGGCCGAGGTTAGAGCTCAATTCTATTTTACTTCAAAAAGCAACTCTCTTTAGCCTGAGTCATTGCTTCCTGGCACATCTGGTTACGAGGACAAGTTTCTGCATCATAGCTATTAATTGTACCTCTAGACTGGCTTGTTGCTTGCCCAACTGGGCAGGTGGGATGTTAGAGTCTGTTATGCGGATATTGGTGTCAGACTTTTCCAGTTCACATCTGTTACTCATGTATTTCTATTAGGAGATTGAACTGGGTTGACCAGGAAGATAATAACACTCTCCCTCTCTAAAAGCCATGCTAACTGGATCCCCAATTGACCATTAGGGATCAACCAACATTTGTGAGACTTGCCATTTTGTAAGTAGTCACCAAAAAGACCTAATTCTGCCAACTACAACATTTTTATGTGTGCATACATTTATAGACTATTAAATATATTTTGTGTATTTCATTGGGCAGATAAAAATAGTTATGCTAATAAGAAATATTTTTTTTTCTTCAGACATATGCCCAGTTTAAAGAAGAGCAGTTTTCTCAAGAAAAATTTTATGAGAATTATTAAATTAGGAAATGCACTAAAGGCTGAATTTGTGATATATGCTATCAGGAAATATATGAGTTGATTTTATAGTCTTGTTTTCTCCAATGAACTATTAGAACAGAGAAATAATAAAAACTAATTACTCCTGAGCACTACTCAGTAAGACCCGAAACAAAAGAAGGAAGGGAAAGAAGGAAGGAAGGTAGAAAGAAAAAGGGAAATGTATAAAAAATCTATATATGCTGCATTTTATTTCAAAAGGAGGAGCATGACACTATTATGTTCATATTACCCAGTAGCATTTTTTCTAATATATTTTGACTTTCTTATAAACTGAGATCTATTTTTATTGCTTTAACTCTCTATGAAGTCACTCTTAATGTTTTTTTTTTCATTTTCAAGGCAAAGTTTATTGCCACAAAAGAGAAGGATGAATCCCCTTAAAGGTAATAAAGCTTTATGTATTTTCCTCAAAAATAACTTCAAAGTCACATAGAATCATTTTCAATTTCATTTTGTATAGTGAAAGTAATTCAAGTTTATTGTTTTTTGAAATAAAGTAGAATTCACAGAAAGATTTGTAAAAGTATATGAAAACACTTATATTCTTGTATGTCTCAGTAAACGTTGGTTCAAAAAGTGCAACATTCTTGATTGTATCCCCTTGAAATTTGGAGGGAGACTCGATAATATTAAGTGCTGGGTCCCTTTAAGAAGTACTTGGTATCCTTTAAGGGATCTTTTGAATCTCTTAAAGGACCCAACATTAAGGAAAGGAATAATTCCATCAATTGTAAAGTTAATACATCCACCTATATGTTGTAAATAATATATGGAGCTTAGGATCCAGAGTAATAGTACATAGAGTAATGGCTTATCTTTCATGGATCTGACCCAAATTTGATGTGGGTCAATTTTGGTCCCCTGATTATTGCCAGGAGGGGTCCCTGAGCACAAAGTCAGGAGTACTCCTCAAGCACCACCGAGGGTTACCCAAAACTTCCCCAAATAGACATACACACAGACACATAACATACACACACATACACACACATACACATACACACATACACACATACATACACAAAATATATGGAGTTTGAAACTTTTTTTCTTTTTTTTCTTTTTTTTTTTGTCACTCCTGGCATTGCTCAGGGTTTACACTTGACTTTGTTCTCAGGAATTGTTCCTGGTGATGCTCGGGTCACCATATGGGATGCCGAGGATCCAACACAGTTGGCCGTGAGCAAAGCAAACGCCCTACTTTTTTGGATTACCACTCTGGTCCTACCCCCTAGACTATTGGTTCGGTCCTGGAGTTTAAAGCCTTATTCCTTTTTTTCCTTTGCAACTCCGAGCTGTGCTCAAGGCTTTCTCCTGGCTCTGCATTCATGGCTCATTTATGGCAGTGCGTGTGTTCTGGGATCAAACCTGGCTTGGTCACATGAACCTCTTCCCCCAACACAAAAAAGTGCACAGATCAATTACTGAGAGAAGAAGATCAGGAGAAAATGTAAACATTTTAGACATAAGACAGAAAATTTCAATATGTTAAATAACTACAGCAGCATCATTTTTTTAATTCAATGATTCCTAACCAAGATAATCACAAAGAAAATTACATCTATGAGTAGTATTGCATAGAAAATATTAGAATATGTCAGAGAGGAGAGACAGACAGAGTGAAGAAGATTGGTCCATTATGCATAAGAGAACCATAAAAGAAGAAAAAACTATCAATTAGAGTTTTATATTAAGAAATAGGATTTCTTCTAAGGAATAAAATGAGCCAAACATCATAAATATTTGGAATAATATTATGTTTTTATGTTAAATTAAGTGTCATAATAAAATATTTCCAGAAAATTTTAAATCCAGTGAAAACTTAGTGAGTGATGAATCACATATATATATTACTTTTTTCTTTGAATCATAATCCAAAACAGAGCTCTATGCTTATTCAGTAATTGGGGACTATATACAGTGCTGGTTTTTAGAACCAGTTGGCAGAAGACAGACAGGAATCAATGGGCAAGACCTATTTCTAATTCATTTCTATCAGCATGTCACACAGTTTCTGGCATACAGCTTGTTTTAAATAAATGTTCTTTAAAATGCTGACATTTTTCAGTCTCTAGTAATATTTAATACCTTTTTAAAAATTTTATCATTACAAAACTTAGGTCAACTCTCTACTAATCCCTTTCTTTTAGCGATGAGTAAGTAAAGATATTCACAAAGTTATAGCCTCAGGATCACTGCATATAAATTGTCTAAAATGCTTGAGTGAAATATTTCACAGATTGCTCACTTTCTTTCTCATATGCTGTTAATATATTCTGGTTGTATTTTTTACAATGAAACTGTTTTTTTATTTATCTACTGATTTAAAATTAAAAGCTACTATTCAATTATATTAAAACTTTTAGAACAGATAATATTTAAAAAGATATTCTTACTAAGTATTTCATATTATAATTATGTAACATAGTTAAGAAATTTTTGCCTCCAAAATACATTAAAATGACCCTCAGCATTTGGTACCCTGTTTTATCTTCCCTTATGCTATCCTCATTAAATATTTAATTGTTTCCTAAATGCAATTAAACTTATTTTAATAAATTTTCCTCAGACATTTATCTAGATACATTATTAATATGGAAGGAAATATTTGTGTTTCATGTTTGCAGTTTATTCTGAAATTAAATCTTGAAATTTAAGGAAATTTTTTTCTATAGTCGCTCTTTATAATATTAAATAGTAAGGTATCACTTTATCTTACTCCATTTTGAGAAAGTTTGTGTTATTTACCCTTTCAGGGTTAAAAACGTTCCTAGAAACTTAAATAGAAAATGAATAGAGAAATTCTAAAGAAGTGGTTAATCAATTATCTTTATGAATAGCATGGGTTATAGGCCTACTACTTGCATTAAAAATAAAACTTTTACTGCGGTAAAAGGAGACTATACAGCAGTTAGGATATAGGATGACTATGCCAGTGACAACCCCGGAACCATCTCATCCCTGGGCTCTTGTACTGAACTGCAGTCCAGTTAGCCAACA